>JARQOC010000004.1:300482884-300721218 GCA_033576535.1 Allobates femoralis | reverse complement strand
GTGTATATGTGTGTGAAAGTATGTGTGTGTATGTGTGTGTGGGGGGGGCTGGGGCTGCTGTAAAACCATTTGGGAGGTGCTGAATATCCCACTGGGGGTGTGTATATCCACTGGGGAGGCTGTGTAATAAATGGGAGGCTGCTGTTTTATCCCATAGGAGGCTGCTGTATATACCACTAGGAGGCTGCTGTATATACCATAGGAAGCTGCTGTATTTTCCATAGGAGGTTCTGTATTTTCCACTAGGAGGCTGTGTATATACCATAAAAAGGTGCTTTAGCCACTAGGAGGTGCTGTATATACCACTAGGAGGCGCTTTTATATCCCACTAGGAGGCGGGGGCTGTATAAAAACCATAGGAGGTGTGTATTTTCCATTAGGAGGCTGCTGTATATACCACGGGGGAGGCCTATATCCAACTGCGGGGGCTGTATATGTGTGGGGTCCCCCCTCGACTTATACACGAGTCAATAGGGTTTTCCCGGGTTTTTGGGGGGCAAAAGTAAGGGGGTTGGCTTATACAGGGGTTTCGGTTATACAGAGTATATAGGGTTTATACACCCAATTTCACATAGTGCAATGGCAGGAAATTTAAAAAATTAGCAAATCCCCCCCCAAAAATTTCATTGGTTTTCCCTAAACTTGAAGAAAGGCGAAAAACGTTTTAATTCCCCCCGGGGGGTAACCCGGGGGGTTGTATTGTGGGCTGTTGACTAACCCTTTGTTGTTGTGAGAGTAACAACAATATTGAAGCATAAGCCCGGGTTGCAACCTTGCCCCGGGAAAACCCAAATTTAAAAATTAGATGAAAAAGGGGGCCGGGTTTTTGCGCTGCCCTTGTCCGTTGGTTCCAAGAAATCAAAGGAAAACAAGATGTTAAAAGTAATATGTAAAGTCTAAATTTTTTGCGTTTGGGTGCTCCCGACCCTTTTTCAGAGATCCCCAAAGGTTTACAGACATATTCAAAAAACGGCTTTTAAATAGAAACCCGAAAGTAGATGTAAATGACATGGCATCCCCTTTATCCCCTCCTGTTTTCAATTAGAAACCCAAATTAGATATTCTTTCAATCCAACATGCAATTATCCCAATACACTTTTTTCTCTAAGAAAAAAAAAAAAGTTGTATCGTTGCAGCAAGAACCTGTGTAACCATTATAATACATTAAATTCACCTCAAACCGAGAATTCACTGTATATATAATTATGAATCATTTCATCATATGATTAATTTATCAAATTCAGACTTTTATAGCAAAAAAAAGAGAGACTAGGGGACATGAACTCACAAGGTTACAGTCCCTGTGGTTATTCTCCATATGCCCTTATTACTTCAGCCATCTCAGATGCAGACAATTAGATTCCAGAAGGAGGAATGCACAATTTAAACTCAGGCTCCCATTATAAGCGTGAAGACATCCTAACCTTCAGGATAACATCAATCACCTGAATAGGTCGCTTATTTCATTCAATCCTTGCGGCACCAAGGTTTTTAATTTCTAAATCCAGTAAACCTCTCTCCATGACAGAGTTCGATCTCTGTCAGGGACAGATTCATGTATAAAATCTATAGGTGTAACTTTAAAGGACACCTTTTTTGCGTGATGTATTGTGCAGTGTTTAGACACTCCATGTGTCATTAACCCTTCTTTTACATTAAATCTGTGGGAGGACATCCGTTGTTGTAATTTTTGTGTAGTCTTACCTACACATTGTTCACCGCAGTTGCAACTCAGCAGATAGTGGCGTGGCGACGATATGGCAATCCTTTTGTCAAGCAATGAGTCTGTTACAAACACACCATCTTATAGGGTGCACATACAATGAACAATAATCAATCAATTACACATAAAAACATACATTATTCATAAACATAATTCATGGATTAAAAAAGAGCTACCGTATATACTCGTGTATAAGCCGACCCGTGTATAAGCCGACTCCCCTACTTTTGCCCCAAAAATCTGGAAAAACCTATTGACTCGTGTATAAGCCGAGGGTGGACCCCAGCACGGGTATACAGCCCCCAGCAGTGTGGTATACAGGCCCCCCCCAGTGGTATACAGGCCTCCCCAGTGGTAGTATACAGCAGCCCCAGTGGTAGTATACAGCAGCCCCAGTGGTAGTATATAGCATCCCCAGCAGCCCCAGTGGTACTATATAGCATCCCCAGTGGTAGTATATAGCATCCCCAGCAGCCCCAGTGGTAGTATATAGCATCCCCAGCAGCCCCAGTGGTAGTATATAGCAGCCCCAGCAGCCCCAGTGGTAGCATACAGCAGCCCCAGTGGTAGTATATAGCATCCCCAGCAGCCCCAGTGGTAGTATACAGCAGCCCCAGTGGTAGTATATAGCATCCCCAGCAGCCCCAGTGGTAGTATATAGCATCCCCAGCAGCCCCAGTGGTAGTATATAGCAGCCCCAGCAGCCCCAGTGGTAGTATACAGCAGCCCCAGTGGTAGTATATAGCATCCCCAGCAGCCCCAGTGGTAGTATACAGCAGCCCCAGTGGTAGTATATAGCATCCCCAGCAGCCCCAGTGGTAGTATATAGCAGCCCCAGCAGCCCCAGTGGTAGTATACAGCAGCCCCAGTGGTAGTATATAGCATCCCCAGCAGCCCCAGTGGTAGTATACAGCAGCCCCAGTGGTAGTATATAGGAGCCCCAGCAGCCCCAGTGGTAGTATACAGCAGCCCCAGTGGTAGTATACAGCAGCCCCAGTGGTAGTATATAGCATCCCCAGCAGCCCCAGTGGTAGTATACAGCAGCCCCAGTGGTAGTATATAGGAGCCCCAGCAGCCCCAGTGGTAGTATACAGCAGCCCCAGTGGTAGTATATAGCAGCCCCAGTGGTAGTATATAGGAGCCCCAGCAGCCCCAGTGGTAGTATACAGGAGCCCAAGCAGCCCCAGTGGTAGTATACATCAGCCCTAGAGGTATATACAGCCCCAGTGGTAGTATACAGCCCCAGTGGTAGTATACATCAGCCCCAGAGGTATATGCAGCCCCAATGGTAGTATACAGCCCCAGTGGTAGTATCCAGCAGCCCCAGTGGTAGTATACAGCCCCAGTGGTAGTATACAGCCCCAGTGGTAGTATACATCAGCCCCAGAGGTATATGCAGCCCCAGTGGTAGTATACAGCCCCAGTGGTAGTATACAGGCCCCCCAGAGGTATATACAGCCCCAGTGGTAGTATACAGCCCCAGTGGTAGTATACAGCCCCAGTGGTAGTATACAGCCCCAGTGGTATATACAGCCCCATTGGTAGTAAACCCCCCCTCCTTAATATGGGTCCCCCAGTATTAATAAACAGCCCCCCCCTCCTTATCATGTCCCCCCGGGCTGCGGCAGCTGTCAAAATAACAAACAGTTTATACATCACCTTCCGGCGCAGCTCCTCCGCTCCTCCCGTCCTCCGCTCCTCCGCTCGCCGGCTTCTTCTTCTTCTTGTGCCGACTTCTGTGACCGCGCGTAGGAAATGACGTCATCTCCTGCGCCCGGTCACATGACACCGGCACAAGAAGAAAGAAGAAGCCGGCGAGCGGAGGAGCGGAGGAGGGGAAGAGCGGAGGAGCTGCGCCGGAAGGTGATGTATAAACTGTTTGTTATTTTGACAGCTGCCGCAGCCTGGGGGGACATGATAAGGAGGGGGGGGCTGTTTATTAATACTGGGGGACCCATATTAAGGAGGGGGGCTGTGTATTGCAATATGCACGGCATCCCCCACCGTTGATGGACGGGGGGGATGCCGTGCATATTCATTGCACTAATGAGGCGGCCCCACGTGACCGCCTGCAGTCACCGCGGCCCCCTCCTGCCTCCTCCAGCTCCCGGTCACAGACCCCTTCCCCAAAGCATACCATATGACTCGTGTATAAGCCGGCTTATACACGAGTATATACGGTAAGTGCCGCACCATACATGAAACTTTCCATAAACACACATGGTTTTCAAGTATCCGTATCACAAGTATAACGTGAATTACAGTGCCATAAAGTGCTAATTGCATTTTGAATTAAAAATTGTCACAGGTGTGCAATCTTATTTCAGGAACATGTGCAGTCACATTATATAGCTCCTCTATGGCTGCCGCTACTTGTCGGCACGCCAAGTGTTTCACTGCACATGTCTTGTGTCAAAAAAAATACATTTCCCACAATCCTTTGCATCCACACATGCTCATTAGCACGATGAGGCCAGCTGCGCCATTTTACTCATGCTATACACAGGAAGTTGTCATATGATACATTTCCAGGATATCCAGCGGTGGAAATGCTCAGCATATTAATCCAAACTGCTTATCCCATTATCCATATTGGCAAATATTATACTGAAAACCTTAGTAAACAAGACAATACTTTATTTAATGGTGCCCTTAATATATTTCTTTCTAAATAAAGCTGGTCTTACATTACCTTTATGGCACCAGGTAAATAGCCACTACAATGCTTCTATAAGGGGACCAAATCATAAGAGCTACTCGTATAGAGGGAAAGGAACTACGTCCAATATGGTGTCACTTAGCGGGCCAAACTCAACTATATATAGCAAGATGCCCCCGCTGCACGTGCAAATACGAGGCCACAAAGGGTATCAGCCCCAAGCCCCATGCACACATGACAACCTCATACCATTCCACTTTCGCTCTCCAAGCACAGTATACCCCCAATTTGAGCATAAACACGATCTAATACCAATAAAAAAAATATTTTCCAAATAAGAATTTTATTATTATTTCGAAAAATTCTTAAAAACTTCTTCTTCCAGATATAATTTCGAATACCAGTAAACACCAACTTGTGCAGTGAAAAAAGAAGAACATTCTCTAACACAATAATCAATGTTTATGTATGCCCTCCATAAGGTCCAAATAACAAAAATAAAAATAAAAAACATTCTTATTAAAGATATAAACAGACATAAAAATACAAAGAAAAAACAGGATTAGAAAATCATTGTTTGTCTCAATTTTACATGATCTCATTCATTTTAGAGTCCACATTGAGACTGTTTGGGTTCAATGTGTTCAACTTCATAATCCTCTCCAGTTCCTTTCTTTTGAGTAGACACACCCGGTCACCCCTTCTTTTCATTGCTGGCACTGCATCAATTATGCGGAAGTGAAGTTGCTTTTCTGTATGGGATTTCTCTATAAAGTGTTTAGAAACTGGTAAATCCATCCATTGCTTCCTGATGGTACATCGGTGTAGATTTATTCTCGTTTTGAAATCACACGTTGTCTAACCGATGTACCACAGGCAACACGGACACTCTAGAAGGTAGATTACAAAATCTGAATCACACGTTAAGAAATGTTTTATTTTAAATTGTTCATTAGTAACTGGATGTTGGAAATTAGACCCTTTTAACATAAGACAAATAATTCACACAGTACAGACAGGGAAAACATCCCTTTATGTCACTTCCCGTCAATGACATTTGACTTGATTTTTAAAAGGGGCCTATTTCAGCTTTGACTAAAGTGGATATGATTGTCCTATTATGTTTGTATGATTCAAAAATTATTTTATTTGAGGTAGACATTTACCCAGCACGCCCCAATGTTTTTTGATCACAGACACAATCTGGGTGCTTTCCTCACAAAACGTAGATACTAATGGGATACGATCTAAAGTTTTTTTCTCTTTTACCCCATGCAACATAACATCCCTGTCCATATTATCAACTTTATTTTTTAGTTTTTTTTAAAAGGCTTTTAAGGTAACCCCTATCCGAAAATGTATTCAAGATTTTTTCCACAGAATTTGTTAAGGAATCATCCTCAGTTTCAATTCTCTTTACTCGCATCATCTGACTTAATGGAATACCCTTCTTTCTAGGGTGTTGATTACTATATAATCATATAGTCATTTATGTCAGTGGTTTTTGTAAAACGTCGTGTAGTCAATTTGTCATTCTCAAGTTTAATAATAACATCCAAAAATTGAATCTCATTTGGTGAATGTACAAGAGTGAACTTTAAGGTCTCATCAATTGTGTTTAGAAAGGAATGAAATTCATGCAGTGCTTCTTCAGTCCAGTCCAGATGAGGAAGACATCGTCTATGTATCTCCACCATGCAGCTACATAGCTGAAGTGGTGGGACACATAGACGAAATCCTCCTCAAGTACACACATGACAGTATTTTCACACCACTATTATTTTGGTGCTGCTTTTTCTTTCTTACTATTATATATATATATACATTTATATGTATTTCAATCAGATTAAACAGAGAGCCGAACTCTTAAACTATTGGATTCCCATGACAAATCCAATGCTTAGCGTTTCATCCGCAATGGAATTCTAGAAAAGCTCATAGCGGTCCAACAATTCCTTCCATCTGATAAATAATATAATCAATAAATATACTGTAAAAATACAGTTTAAAATGTACAGTAAATATACAATATACAATAATCAATATTTTAATTTAATGTATCAGATAGAAGGAATTGTTTGACCAAATGTTTGACTGCTATGAGCCTTTCTAGAATTCCATTCTGGCTGAAATGGGAATCCAATATTTTGAGTTTGGTTCTCTGCTTATTCTGATTGAAAAATATATAGTTTTTAAATAGATTTTATGGGATATTATCATTTTTATGTTATGATTGAAATATGGGTGTATACATTTGATATGGGTCATTCCATGTCAAGTGATCCAAAAATGAATATTTTTTTTCCCTGACGTCCTCAGATTTTTTTAAAAATTTTTTCTATATGAAGAACAACTTTAGTTAATTACAAAAAAAAAGTTTAGAATTTTTTTCTTTATCAGTTAATTTTTTACAGATTTTTTAAGTTTTAAAAAAGTGCGAATTTTGGCCTGGTATGGCTTTACATTTTCTATCATATCTCGGGCTAGAAATAAGATAGAGAAACAAAATAAATACCAATCTACTCAGAACTGTGCAGGCTTTCACCAGATATGTCACAAGAGGATCTTTGTTAATATTTTACCCATGTGATCGCAAGCGCAAAAATTTAAAACGCATTTCCAAAATATCGGCGCGCTTTAAATATTTCAAAAACTGCCCATGTGTCTGCTATGCTCTTAGCCACATCTGTACCAAATTTCAAGTTGGGATCGCGATGGGATCATATTTTAAAATATTTTAATATTAATAGCGTCAATGGGTCATTCTATATCAAGTGATCTAAATATGAATATTTTTTTTTACCTGACGTCTTTAGATTTTTTTAATTCTTTTTCGTTATGAAGTACAACTTTAGTTAATTACAAATTAAAAGTTTAGAATTTTTTTCTTCATCAGTTAATTTTTTACAGATTTTTAAAGTATAATAAAAGGGTGAATTTTGGCCTGGTATGACTTTACATTTTTTTTTATCTCAGGCTAGAAATAAGATAATGAAGTGGGAGAGGCATCATTTTACTCAGAACGGTAACAGCTTTCATTTGATATGTTACAAGACTATGTTTCTTTATATCAAATTCAAACTATTGTGAAAAAATGACTGATTATGTTCTTTGTTATATTGGTGCACAGATTCAACTTGGGACCTGTCAAATTTATATATTTTTTTATTTTATGGTTGTATGAGTTATAACAACTTATTGAATAAAACATTTATATGCAACAAAAAAGAAACACAAAAAACAAATCCCATAAGTGCCAGGATAAATACATCTTAATCATCAGAACACAACGCTCAGCATTTTCAACTTGAATGTATTGAACAAACCAAAAGAAGAAAGGTGATCATATCCTCAAGTTTGATTAAACAAGATTAAAAGAACCAAAAATGTTAACCCCTATTTATACATATAAATTTGTTTTCTATTCTATTACTAAACATGTGATTTATGAAGTGTTTAATAAGAATAGTACAGTAGTTAAATCATCGTTCTATAAATTATGAACTAATCAAACAATTAATAGTATGTTTTTAAAGTGGCATTTTATCAATTTGTCCCTTCTAGTGGTGAAATGTAATCTTGTCCATAAACGCTTACTAGCAATCGCCATTTCCTTGTGTGTCAAAGAGTATGTCCGGCGTGTCACGGTGTTAGGCTCCGCCTGAGTTAATATCTGATTTTTGTGCACTTTTAAAATGTCTGGCTTTCTTGGATACACAAAGGATGGCGCTGGACCAGAAGGATGCAATAAAGTCAATTCTACTTCTTCATTTTCACAATCTTTGGAGAGTACAGTAGCCAGCCACCAGCGCCAATCATATTCATATTTTTTCAAAAGGATTGCAACAGTGTCTATGATAAAATGCTGTTTCTTGAGAAGTAGCAGCCATTGCTGTGTGGGGAAAATACAGTTAATATTAAGTAAGGAAGATAGGTAATAAAAATAAAGATTTACAGTACACTTGAGATAGAACTGTATTACTATAAAGTGAGTTTTAGGGCTAGCGCGCACAGTTTTTTCTGTCTGCAGATACACGCTGCAGTTTTGGCAGCTTGTTTTTCTAGCAAGTTTTTACCACATATGCGTTAGTTTTTTTAATCGCTAGTGAAAAAAATGGCAGCTTTTTTTGAATAAATGATAAATGCTACGTTTATTGCAGCGATTAAAAAGTAGTTCAAGCAGTGATTTACTCACTCTTGAGTGTTTCCAAAAACACTGCATGTGGTGAACCCCATAGAAATCAATGGGGCTGTTTTTCTGAATGATGATCCCTAAGAATAGCACTGTGTGTATTGGCCCTTAATAATAAAAGCATTAAACTATTAATATATTTACTCACCCATATTTTAGTACACAGCCTTGATGGCTTTGTACAGACTATTGTTTGTTCAGGAGTGAAGATGTCCAGACATGTCAGGACATGAAAGGTCTGAACGAGCTATCTTACTTCCTGAATGCAGTGGGTAGACACTTAACATGATTGACAGAGCTGCTGGCCTATCATCTGCTCTGCATTCACTGTCTATCCCTGTGCTTTCTCAGGTTGAGCCCTAACAAAGCTTTTTCCTATATGTCCTCTCCTGCTTCTAAGCTGTAACATATCAAAATAATACAGTAATGTCTAAAAATAATGGATTTGATAAATATAGACCCCACGCTTTTAGACCACAGGTTGAACAGATCTGAATTCAAGATTTTTGAATTGACACTATAATAGTTAAATATTTTAAAATATGATCCCATCACGATCCCAACTTGAAATTTGGTACAGATGTGGCTAAGAGCATAAAAGACACATGGGCAGTTTTGGAAAATTTTTATTAAAATGTTTTTTCAGAAATGCGTTTCAAAATGTTACGTTTGCGTTCGCATGGGTAAAAAATTTAAATTAACAAATATACTCTTGTGACATATCTGGTGTAAGTCTGGACAGTTCTGAGTAGAATGGTGTTTATTTTGTTTCTCTATCTTATTTCTAGCCCAAGATAAAAAAATGTAAAGTCATACCAGGCCAAAATTCACACTTTTTTTAAACTTTAAAAATCTGTAAAAAATTAACTGATGAAGAAAAAAATTCTAAACTTTTAATTTGTAATTAACTAAAGTAGTACTTCATAAAGGAAAAAAAATAAAAAAAATCTAAAGACGTCAGGTAAAAAAAATATTCATATTTAGATCACTTGATATGGAATGACCCATTGACGCTATTAAGAGTAAAATATTTTAAAATATGATCCCATCGCGATCCCAACTTGAAATTTGGTACAGATGTGGCTAAGAGCAAAGCAGACACATGGGCAGTTTTTGAAATATTTAAAGCGCGCTGATTTTTCGGAAATGCGTTTTAAAGTTTTGCGCTTGCGATCACATGGGTAAAATATTAACAAAGATCCTCTTGTGACATATCTGGTGAAAGCCTGTATAGGTCTGAGTAGAATGGTGTTTATTTTGTCTCTCTATCTTATTCCTAGCCTTAGTTATGAGGAGAAACGTAAAGGCAGGCAACAGCGAAATTCGCACTTTTTCCGAACTTTAAAAATCATTTTTTTTAAAAATAAATTTTTTAAAAAAATTTTCTCTTCACATTTTGTACTGTCTGACATGCTATTATCAAATAACAAAATCTCAAAAAAATTAAAAATATATAGGTAATAATCATTGGTTCACTTGACATGGAATGACCCATATGTGTGTTTTTATGATTACTCTTTGTGTTAAACAGATGATGAAGCTGTTTCATTTGCATGATTAGGGCAACCAACGAAATTTTAAGTAGTATTTTGAAGTATTAGCAAGTCTGCTATGAAACACGTATCTCAATACAATGTCCCTTTAAAAATTAGCTTTCCTCAATCTACATATGTCACACTGATGGGTTTTTTACCTCCCACCCATAGGAAAAATTCACTATAAAGATTTATTTAATTATCAATCAATCTTTATTATATATCATCATAAAAATTAAAAAACAGAGCATTCCCTCCGGAGGGGTACACAAGATACAATCAGGCTGATCAGTATAAAATATAGTATGCCATACAATAACCATATATTTAAAAAGAATGTCACAACAGTACGGGGTCTGCGTCTCTGTGCCAAACTTAACCCAAATCTACTGAGCTAACATTAATCACCATCTATAACCCCCATACATATGATACAGGACTGCCTGTCCACTTCCTACTTCAGCTTTTTTTTGTGTCAAATCAACCGAAGTGGTGCCTGGCTATATCTGATCACACTTACAATTCATTATGGTAGCTGCAGCTTAGCCTTCCATCTATCATTATCACCACAGCTACCAATGGGGTACAATTACTTTAGTTAGATGGTACGGTTATGCATCATACCTGAATCACTGAGGTGCCTGATCGTGCTCGCGCTCCCTCCTCCCCTACAGCCGTTTTGCTTCCCGCTCCTTCCGGGGGGCGTGCTATGAAACATGTAGGATAATAAAGTATTGATGTATAACCTCTTCACAAGTCCTATATTGATCGGCAGCGCAGGAGTTAAAACCACATCTTGCATATATTCTGGTAGATTTCTGTTGGTTCCATGCTGCAGCCGATGATACTTTTGTGCTAGTTGTGACCACTTCACAACAATCCCAGGTGAGTCTAACTGATTATGCTCATCTTAAATGTTTTTTGGATAAGACGCTATTTTGTACTTCCCTTTTTAGTATTTATTAGTATTTTATTGGTGATGTTGCTGACCCTTTCAAAGTTGTTTAATACAACATTGTATACAAATATTACGTGAAGGTCAAGGGCTTTGTATCTCTTCACCCCAAAGTCTGCTTTCATCTTCCTGACCATGCCATTATTTTTTATTGTGGCCCATGGCACTTTATGGGGTTATAACTCTGAAAAGCTTTAAAAGATTCTCTTAATTATGTGATTTTTTTTACATATTGTACATCATTTTAGAGGCAGATTAAGGACGAGTTTTTTTGCCTTTCTTTGTGAAGATATCATACAGTTGTCAAAATTTAGTAAATGTAGCAGTTTTCAAATAATAATGTTTGTGCCCTTAAACCAGAGAGTTGTGTCACACAAAATAGTTAATAAATAACTTTACCACATCGCTACTTTGCTTGAGCATGATTTTTGAAACATAATATTTTGGTTTGAAAGAGGGGTTAAAAGTTTATCAACAATTTCTCAATTTTCAACAAAAAGTTCCAAAAAATGACACCATTTTAAAAACTGCACTCCTTGAAGTACTCAAAACTAATGTTACTTTAGTCCAAATTTTTTCTATTTTCACAAGGTTAACAGGAGAAAATGCCGATATAGCATATTAGGTGGAAAACTACTGTTTGGGCGCACAACAGGGCTTGAAAGGGAAGCAGCATTATTTGACTTTTGGAATGCAAAATTTGCTGGTATTAATAGGGGATGTCATGTCATGTTTAGAGAGCCCCTAATGTGCCTATACAGTGGAAACTCAACACAAGTGACCCCATTTTGGAAACTACACACCTTATGGAATTTATCTAGATGTGTGGTGAGCATCTTCAAGCCCCAGATGCTTCACAGAATTTTGTAATGTTGAGCCATGAAAATAGAAAATCACATTTTTTCCCACATAAAAAGTTGTGTTAGCCGCAATTTTTGTATTTAATTAAAAACTACTTTGCACAGTGCAAAGGTGTCAAAAAGGATGGATTGCCATATTATAGTGCAGGTTTAGCTGCAGTGGTTTGAGAGTGCCAAGTTACATTGTCAAATCCACTGTCAGTTCTGCAGAACCCTTCATAAGTAACCAAAACAACATAACATCAGTAAATTTATCTAGGGGTGCAGTGCATGCAACTTTTTTACCATGTTTTATTCCACTTTAATTTTGTTGGTATGATGAAAATATATATATTTTTTACCACAGTTTTAATAACATTTTTTGAAAGGGTTAAATAGTATGGCAGTTTATATAGCAGGCCATTCTAAACCTGGCAATACCAAAAATGAGAAAATTTTTGTTCATTTTCATTTCTACATAAATGTATGAATGTATTGGAATATTTTTTTTTTAATTTTTCGTTTTTTAGATTGTAATTTTTTTTTTACATTTTTGCAATCTTTTTTACATACTCCCAAGATGAGATATCAACTTTTTTTGGTCTGATTGCTTTCACATTGCAGGGTACTAGACCAGTGACTCAACACAGGCAGGAGGTGTGTCAGGTCCTGCTCAAAGTAGGACCTTACAGGTCTCTCTACCTGGGTGAACCTGCAGCCATTATTGGACCCGGAATCACTATTGAAAGCTTTGGCATGACATGATCTCAATCACATTGTGATGGTCAGAGCAGAGAGGAAGCTTCTTCCCTCTACAAGCAAATTAATGCCACTATCAGTGTTGACCATGGAATCAGAGGGGTTAAATGCCCATGATTGGTGTTAGCTGATACTTAGCTGAAACAGCTAATTATTTAACTGGCTCTGTTAATAAGCATGCCCTGTGGCACTGTACATGTACAGCGGATATCGTGAAGGGGTAAAGTACTCAACAATGCATTGTGTTGCTGTAATTTCTAAACAATGTTCCAAATTATTATGCAAATTGGTTTTAAGTGTCATACGGTTTTTTTTTCAATGAAACCCATTGATGGTATTGCTTCTCAGGGTTCTTTGGAGCACTGAAATGAATCTCAGATACCTGTGATAATTAGTTTGGCAGATGAGCCCAATAAAAGGAAAACTGGTTGTTCCACAATATTGAGCAGGCCACAGTTTTCAAGTAACATGGGAAATAAAAAGGATCTCTCTGCTGCCGTAAACCAACAAATAGTGCAATGCCTTGGACAAGGGATGAAAACATTAAATATTGCACGGAAACTTAAGTGTTTTGTGGCTTAAGAGATTTGTGTCTGATTCTGAGCACAGATGTGTTCATGCAGATAAAGGCAGAATGAGGAAGGTTTCTGCCAGGCAAGTTCATCAGATTAAGAGCGCAGCTGCTAAAAAGGCCTTACAAACCAGCAAAAAGATATTTGAAGCTGCTGGTGCCTCTGGAGTCCCTCGAACCTCAATGTGTAGGATCCTTCAAAGGCTTTCTGTGGTGCATAAACCTACTATTCGCCATCTCTAAACAGTGCTCAAAAGCAGAAACGGTTGCAGTGGGCCCAGACACACATGAAGACTAATTTTCAAACAGTCTTGTTTACTGATGAGTTCCAAGCAACCCTGGATGGTAGTGGATGCTTGGTGGATGGTCTCCATGTCCCAACAAGGCTGCAACATCAGCAAGGAAGTGGAGGAGTCCTGTATTGGGACGGAATCATTGGGAAACAGCTGGTAGGCCCCTTTAAAGTTCCTGAAGGTGTAAAAATGACCTCTGCAAAGTATATAGAGTTTCTGAATGAAAACTTTCTTCCATGGTACAAAAAGCAAAAACGTGCCTTCAGGAGCAAAATCATCTTCATGCATGAAAATGCACCATCCTATGCTGCAAAGAATACCTCTGTGTCATTGTCTTCTATGGGCATAAAAGGATATAAACTCATGGTGTGGCTACCATCTTCCTCTGACCTCAACCCAATAGAGAACCATTGGAGTATAATCAAGCAAAAGATCTATGAGGGTAGGAGGCAGTTCACATCAAAACAGCAGCTCTGGGAGGCTATTCTGACATCATGCAAAGAAATACAAACAGAAACGCTACAGAAACTCACAAGTTCAATGGATGCAAGAATTGTGAAGGTGATATCAAAGAAGGGTTCCTATGTAAACATGTAACTTGGCCTGTTAGGATGTTTTGGAGTTTAATAGCTTTTTATTTCAGTGAATGTGACCTCCTAATGCTGCAAATTCAACAATGAACATTTTCAGTTCTTTCAAAGATATCAAATGTTTAGAAACTCTACTGTGCCTAATAATTTGTAACAGTGCATTTAGAGTTTTTTTTAATTTTGAAGATTATACTGTTATCATTGGGAGGTTTCTTCAATAAAATTCGATGTATACTCTAACGGGTGATGACTTTTATTACACTGACTGTCATTTGCACTGACCATTTAGGAAAATCAGAGAAAAAGAACATTTGCATAATAATTTGGAACATGGTGTAGATTTTGTTTCCTTTTTTTTTTTGCTTGGACACAAATATAATTTCATTTTAAATTTTTATCAATATTTTCTAAAATGTGCCAATCTCTATTGTAAAAGATTAATTAATAATATGTTCATGATAATAGGTTTTTATAAAGAATTTTTTAGCTTTACTTTAGTCGGTGAAAGACATATTATGCACGTTGGTGGTGCATGTGTATGTCTAAAAAATGTTTAACATTTTTGTAAGTTGTCAGAAACATTGCAAATTAAAAATATTCAAAGAATTTTTTTAAATTTCTCATATATTTTGTTTAAGGGAAGATATTACAAAATGATATGCCTCAGGGTAGCTTTTATAAAATGTTGTAATGTGAAAAATACATACTGGAAAAATTAGTGTTGACAGAAGCATATAACGGTTTAAAAAAATTATGCATATGGTTTGAGTAAATATATCATTGTATTACCAATTTATGTCAATTTACTATCTCTTGTCACCATCCTTTTTGATACATATTGGCTGTATTAGGAGGATTTTTATGTTACTTGTATCTACTCTATTTATTAACTGGACATCCAGTTTCAGAGCCTCACATACATATTATGTAGCATAGGAAAAAAATCTTCAAAATTAAATATTAAAATTATATCTAAAATAAAAGCTGGCAAAGTAATCAGCTTTAGAAAACCCTGATAATTAACTGGAATCACTAAGGATAGCTGAAATGTAGGATTTTTTGCTGACAGTTTAAATATATTGCAAGTAATGTGACTCAGACAAGATGCGTCCACCACAGGAAAAAATGTATTGATGAAATATTCTTTTTGGGTTTTCCAAATTACAGAATATTGGATCAAATCTATAAAACACAGAAAATGGCAATACCAATATATATGCAGGTTTCCAACAATTCACCGCAACATTCAGAAACCATGGTATATGGGGAGCATGTGTCCAGCCACTAGAGATGAGCTTTTGGCCCTTCGCCATGACAGTAGAATATCAATCATAAATCTCAGATTAGCCAGAATGGATGAATCTAACTTCCTGACTTAATTCCAGCAGGTTTACATGATTCAAATTACAGGGGCTTGGCTTTTCTCTACATTAAAAGTAGATTGCTCAACTTTGAAAGATATTTTCCCTGCCTCTCTTTTTCAGCACACAGCTAATAATGCAAATGGAAGAGGATGGCTGTCTAAAGATTATATGCAAAACTGCGAAGGAAAGAAAGCGCACATAGGGTCTTATCACAAATGGAAACCAGTGGTGCAAAAGAAGATTGCTCACCTGGAAAGGTTGTGTAGCACACAACCAAGCTTGAACACAATGTGGCTGCAGGATCCACACATGCGCGGATAACTGTAGTAGATAAGGGAGATATAGACCTGTGTTTTCACAAGAGTAGTTGGTCATAAGTGGCTTTTTATTACATCCGACGTGTTTTGGAGTCAAACCCGACTCCTTCCTCAGTCTATGGCTCCCTGAGGAAGGAGCCGGGTCTGTTTTCGAAACGCGTTGGATGCAATAAATAGCCACTTATGACCAACTACTCTTGTTGACCGTCTCCTATGTTAAGCAGCACGGGTCCTTTAAAACACAGGTCAATATATCTCCATTATCTACTACGGCTGTTTAAAGACGCATTTATGCTTCAAGATGTTTGTGAACAGACATTTTAAAAAATGCTTGTTTCAAGATTATGTTGCTTGTAAATAGACTGACAATCACCTGAAAACCTAGCAAAATGCTCATTTATTTGGTGAAATGATTCTTTTTTCAGCACAAATAATCAACATTTCTTGATGGTGTGTCGTCTTGTGTACAGCAGACTCGTACTACTGTGATAGCCTATGAGAAATGAGCGATTAAATGTAGTTTATGCAGTGTTCAATATTTTTCTTGATCTGCCTGTGCAAGCAGGAATTGGAATGATCTTCAATCCGTGAAAGTTTATTGGCCAACAGTCTGGCGGTAAGGAGTGGAGCATGGACAAGTAGAGCCTGGTCAAGGCACTAGACTCACAAACATAACTAATTGCATGTTAACAAAGTAGTGAGGAATGACTTTTCTGTGACAGAATTAACCCAGAAGTGAAGAAGACCAATGAAATTAGAACATTAGTCTGGATCTTATATATAGTGTATTGATAGGTTAAACCAATTTCATTTTAACCATCAAAAAGGCTACTTTTCAATAGACTGGATAGCCCCTGTCAATCTTTACTTTATATTATTATTTTTCTTACGATTATTATTACTACTTATGGCAGCATTGATTATCTTAGCCACTAATAAATGTATAAAACGGTTCTAGATTATAGTTTTTCATTGTGAAATATTATGATAAAATCTCTCACATGTTTACAAAATGTCAATGAGCTCTCATAGTTATATGCCTGAAATGTATTGATTATCTGAACACTTAGCCTACATGACATTTACATTCTTTTATTTCTCTGTATTTTTTTAAAAGAAAACAACTCATCCTCTATGAAGTCCTTGCTAATCATACGAACAACACTCTTTACCTCATTATTTATTTAAAAGGTTGAAAAGAAACTTTCAGTATGGTAAAAAAATGTAATATTTTTAATGTCATTGACATTTCAGCTTTTTTCCCTGCACTCAGAATGCAGCGTTGGAACTTCAATATAACCTAAGTGAACAATTAAATATGTTAGACAATGTCAATTAACAGTAATAATTATGACTGACAATGCTATTCACTAGCAATGAAAAATACAGACATATTATAGTGGTGAAGGACAAAACAGCTCCTTTCAAATGAAATGCACTTTCAAGTCAGTCCTAAATAAACAACTGCAGTGTACTTTAAATTTGGAAATTACTTCTAAATCAAAAGAGACAGAGCAATTTTTCATTTAAATTGAAAGACTATTTACTTTCTTAACTGATGCTTAGTACACTGATGTATAATGTCAAAAGGTAAATGATTTTGAACTAAATTCAATTTAAATTTCATTACATATATGCTTGAAACCATGGTTTAACTTATTTTTTGCATTCTCTTTGAGGAGCTTTCACTTTTAATAATTTTCTTGCCTAATGCCATGATCTATTTTACACCGCGAGTTAACATGAATAATGCCTTTTTCATTCACTATAAACAGATTTAGTATGTCTGTGAAATAGACTTATGTGGTTCAAATGGCTTTTTCATCTACTATTGAAGTGGTGTTTTAAAATGCTTAACAAATTGTACTATTGGTAGCACTGAAATATATACAGATGACTCTCACTCACAGAATCCAAAGTAACAAATACCTGACAGAGTATCTTACATTTTATAACATTAAAGTTTTAAAAAATAAAATCTTACTTTTTCTTCCAATGGCTATTAGAAGATGCTATTTTCCCATAAATGATGAAGTGGGATAAATATATATGATGTCGAAATTTTTCGGCTTTAGAAGTGTATTGGTCCTGTTTTGTGAATACAACATAATTATATGTAAGATAAAGGCTAATTAGAAATGTAGAAATGATGCCACATGGGCAAATAAGTCCATTGGTCTGTAATTTTAGTTTTTGGAAGTGCTGCCTATCCATTTTTTTTCTATTATATATGTACTTACCTTACTGTACGTGAGTTAGCACGTGCTGTGCATGTTGGGAAACATTCGCTTCCTATGCAATATTCAAAAACACAGCAATCGTTCTTGCAAAAGATAGCCCATCTGGTTTATTATCAGTCAAAAACCACGTATCAGCATATAATAAGCTCAATACTTCAGAGTTGACAGAGAACACCATATCGTGTAGCGACAACTACTTCCACAGACTCATCTGCATAGTCCCCTGAAACCTTTGTGACACTTTGGTCACTTTCAATAATGGATACACCCGCACAGTTCAATTACTGACAGCTATCAGTACACAAAAAGTCTCACTCTGGTATTACCTACTATTGCACCTTAGCAGGATTCAGACTGGATCCTGCCAGTCTTGACCATCAGGAGGATTCTCACTGGGATCACCCACCAGGTCTTGGGACTTGCTCCATATCGGCATCTATCATGATTCCATATCCTCAAGAGCCTAGGTTACTTCCTGTAAAATATAAAGAAAGTGGAGGCGCAATGTGTGTACCTATCTTTCCAATTGGTGTTTACTACAGTGCTATTTGCACTCACCTTTACAGGTTGTGCCTGCCCTGCACAACCCTGGTGATCCACCTGGTAATGAGGATTGAGCCTGAGGTGATCCTTTAATGCCGGGGGACTTGATTCATCCCACTGCTCCGGCTAATTGATACTACTCCTCCAGCTTCCTCCGCACTTCCCTCACTGATCACGTGACTGGATGGACCGGAAATACGTCATCCAAGGTCCTTAAGCTTCTCTGTTAGTTGCCCCAGCATTGCCAAGTCCTTGCGTGCTTGTAATGCAAGCTGCTCCTGCTGCTGTCACTCAATGGGGAAAGAAGTTATCAATTAACCAAACCAGCGGTCTAATAGAGCGCTAAGCATTACAAAGCACAAATTTGATGTAAGTCACAGACCTTTATTTTTCCTCCAATGCCCACTATGCGTTTCAACGGTGCACAACTTCCTCAGGTGGATTGGAGGACATGTTAAAAAACAAGCTTTCTCATGATTGGACCACAAACTAAGTACCCACTTAACCACTCACATACCATTAACCCTTCCCATCCCCTTTATATAGCTTTCTAGAGCCCATTTAAAACAACAATTACTCTGCTCACAATTACATTTTACATCAATTCCCCAAATTATATATCTGTACTTATTAATATATCATCCTTCAAGTGATCTCATCTTACTGAAATGCCATCCAGGGTAATTTCAGTAAAAAAAAAAACATTAACATTTTATGTTAATAATGTACCGTATATACTCGTGTATAAGCCGACCCGTGTATAAGTCGACCCCCCTACTTTTTCTCCCAAAACCGGGGAAAACCTATTGACTCGTGTTTAAGCCGAGGGTGGACCCCAGCACAGGTATACAGCCCCCAGCAGTGTGGTATACAGCAGCCTCCCCAGTGGTATATACAGCAGCAACCCCAGTGGTAGTATACAGTAGCCCCAGAGGTATATACAGCAGCCCCAGTGGTACTATACAGCAGCCCTTAGGTAGTATACAGCAGCCCTTAGGTAGTATACAGCAGCCCCAGAGGTATATACAGCAGCCCCAGTGGTAGTATACAGCAGCCCTTAGGTAGTATACAGCAGCCCCAGAGGTATATACAGCCCCAGAGGTATATACAGCAGCCCCCCCATATCAGTATACAGGGCCCCCCCCTTGGGTAACAATCCTGTAAAGGAAGAGATTAGTATACTTATCCCTCCGCTGTCCCGCTGCTGCTGTCCCGCCGCCGCCATCACGCTCCTCCATCTTCATCCAGCATCTTTCGTCTTCTTCCGGCTTCCTCCTCTGGCGCGCAGACGTCATTGCCTGCGCCCATCGGAGGAAGCCGGAAGACGCTGGATGAAGCCGGAGGAGCGCGATAGCGGCGGCGGGACAGCGGAGGGATAAGTATACTAATCTCTTCCTTTACAGGATTGCTAAACAAGGGGGAGGGCCCTGAATACTAATGGGGAGGCACTGTATACTGTATACATTGTATACAGTATACAGTAACTCGCGTATAAGCCAAGGGGGGGACTTTTCAGCCAAATTTTTGGGCAGAAAAACTCGGCTTATACGCGAGTATATACGGTATTTAAAATCCCATATTCAAAATAAAATGAAGAGTAAAATGTAAAAAATAAATTACCTTCACAATCTGTAAAGCCATGAGAATAACTACAAACAAATGGCATCACCCCCTCTTATCTCCTGGAAACCTTCTTTATTGTCAGATTCATCCCTTCTGGGTATAACGCACCGAGCTTGTAAATCCAAAAGCTCTCTTTTGTTATTAATCTGCTCAGTCTATCCTGTCCATTTTCACTCACATGATCTATTACCGTCAGCTTCATTTTGCTAGGATCCTTCTGATGGCTACTGGCATAATGCTGGGATACACTATGAAGCTGATACCCCATGTGGATGTTGTACCTGTGTTTGTTAAGCTGGGCATAAACAGTTTGTATTGTCCTCCCCTCATACTGAAGCCCGCATGGGCATTCAAGTAAATAGATTATATAAGTGGATTGGCACGTTACCCTGTGTCTTATCCTAAATTTCTCATTCATAGTGTTAGAACAGAATTTCTTTATACCATTTTGTATCAGATCACAACACATACACTTCTTTGCTTTACAAGCATAACATCCCCATTCTCCACTATTATTCTTCTTCATATCCGAACCCTTCAGTGTAAGATTACTAGGTGCAATTAGATTCTTCAAGCACCTATTTCTCCTGAAAATAATGCTGTTTTTGTTTTTAATTACTTCACTCAATCGTGGATTGCCCTTCAAGATGAACCAATGTTTCTCCAAAAACTGCGTACAATTGATCTCGACTGGCAGAATGTCGTAATCAAACTCCATTTGGTCCGATTTTCCTTCATACTGGGTGTCTTATCTTTGTTTAACATTTTATCCATAAAATCTTCCCTGTGTTAAACTACCCTTTTTTTATAGGCATCCTTCAGAATCTTTCTGGGATAACCTTTTTCGGAAAATCTCTCCCTCAAAATTCTGGACTCCATTTCATAATCTGCATCCCTAGAGCAATTCTTCCTTATCTTCCAGTTCTGGACGTAGGGTATATGCCTTATCCACCCAGGAAGGTGTCCACTGTCAAACCTCAAATAACTGTTTACATCTACTGGTTTAAAGTGGGTCGCAGTGAACAACCTCCCCAGGCTATCGAAGTGCACCCACAGGTTCAAGTAATGGATGGAATTCTCCGAAAAAGATGCAGTGAAATTCAATCCCCATTCATTCATATTCAAGTCCTCTGCGAAGCCTTTTGCCTCCTCCAAGGAACCCCTCCAAATGATAAAGAGGTCATCAATAAACCTTCTTTAAAAGACTACTCCCTTCTCACCCTGTGCAGACTGCGCAATGAGGACGGACTCTACTGCACCCATAAAGATGTTACCGTAACTGGGTGTGAATCTTGTCCCCTTTGCGCAGCCGTTTCATTGTCTATACACCTCTTCCTCAAATGTAAACACGTTGTTATCAAGAATGAAGGCTATTGCTCTTAAAATAAACATCTTCTGTTCCATGGGTAAGCAGCCATCTTTGGTGAGGCATTCATCAATTACCCTTAAACCCAATTCATGTTTGATGTTGTTATACAGGGCTGATACATCTAGGGTCATCAATATACAACCCTCCATAGGGGTTAACGCTCTTATTTCTCTAATCAATTGGGAAGAATCTTAAAGATATGAACTCAATTCAGCCACATGCTTCTGCAAAAATAGATCCACATAATGGGATAAATTACAGGTGATAGAGTTGATCCCCGAAATTATTGGCCTCCCAGGGGGGTGTTCAGGATCCTTGTGCATTTTGGGTAAGAAACACAAAAAAGGAACCCTATACTGTGCAATATCCAAAAACCTCCTCTCTCGCTTGTTCAATATTTTTTTCTCATAAGCCTCTTTTATCATAAATTTATATTTAATGAATATTTCAATACTAGAGTTCTTTTCCAATTTTTCATAGAACTCCACATCTCCCAGAATTCTTTTACCTTCCCCCACATACCAAGACCTATCCATGAGAACTATCCAACCTCCTTTATCGGCGTTACGTATTATGATCTCCTTATTCTCCCTAATGGAGCTAATTGCTGCCCTCTCTCATTTACTCAAGTTGTCCTTTTTCACTGGATGTACTATTGATCTAACCTCTTTTAATATTAGTTGTTGGAAGGCCACAATATGGTGTAAAGGATAACATTTTTCATTAGGGTTCCTAATATAGTTCTACTCTTGTTCTTTTCTTCTACAAGGAAATGCCTCTGTATTGTTAATTTCTGGAAAAAATCATTAAGATCCAAATAGAGGGAAAATGTATCCAACTGACTGGTAGGGCAGAATGATAAACCCTTTCCCAAAAGGGATCGTTCATCTTGAGTGAGGGTGTAACTGGACAGATTATAATTATAGATATTTATAGCTTCCCACCTCTTTATCATTCAATCCCTCTCTCCCCTCATTTGTTCCCTTCCTGTGGTTACTTTCAATTTCGTCTGCATTACATCCTGACCCGGGATGTTGGTTATCCTATTTATACCACTTCCCCTTCCCCCTCTTCTGTTCTTTTTCTTTTCAGGTGTCGATCCGGGGCCACCCGAAAAAATTGGGTGATCTTTGAATCCTTAAGATACATATTTGACTTCAACTTGGATCCTTTACTCTCCCTCCCTTATTGATCCTTATGTACCTGGGTTTCAAAGGTACTCAAACTGGTGGTTTCTTCCACCAATGGAAAAATCTGCAATGAACTATTTGCATTCAATTCCCCCGTTGGTTTGGGGTTTGAATTTTTTTCCTTCCCATCTATTTCGCCCACTTTCCCTATCAATTCTGATTCTTGTGTCAAACTAACCTTATCCCCCAATCCCCCTCAATGATAGGTCCTTCTTCCCTCTCAGGACCATCCAGACTGTCAACTGTCTTTTGAACTTTATCCCTTAATAAGTCCAAATCCAACACTGAATTCTCACCCATTTGTGTCTGAATAGTCTTTTCTGTGTTTCCTAAACTCGTCGTGACCAATGGGTCCAATTTTGTGTATACGTGACCACATGTACCGTGAATAGTGTTAAATTACTGTTATCAAAAATCTCTATTCTCAATTCTTTAAGTGGTGTTTCTGAAACCAATTCACAATTATTATTATTATTATTATTGATATTCCCTGGTGCTTGAATTGGTGAACAGTCAATTAACTGTATAAGTGACTCTAAATTTTGTGTATCCCTCCTATCCTTATGTGTATCCGAATTCAATGATTCTTTATTCTCCTTCTGGGGATTGAACTCCTTTGTATCCTTCATCTCCTTACCCTTTCTCAATTTACTCCTATGTTTCTTATATTGGGCTCTCTGCTCCTCTGTTTTCAAAATAGTGAAATATTTTTCTTTGATGGGGTCGATGGCTTTCTTACCACCACTGTTCTTTCTACTCTTGTCCTCAATCTCCTTCTTCTCTAAATTTGAGTGATTTTTATCCTTATCCCCAGGTCATCTATGGGTTCAGTGGTATCCATTTTTTCCTCCTCCCCCTGGTTTCCCTTCTATCCCTCCAGAACTTTGTGTCTTTCTTTTTATAGTCTCCTCCTCCCACTTGTTAAGTTTAATCTTCAGAGCTATATCAAATTCCTTGAAATCCGAGGATAAGGAATATAACTCAAGGCTTTCCCTTTTGTTGATGTTTAAAGGGATCCTGTCACCTCCAAAAAGCCACCTAAGCTACAAAAGTAGCACAGAGAGAGAGAGAGGGTGGATCCTGGAGCCTGCAAAACAACACGCCCTAAGGGCTAAAGAATATAGCCCCTACTAATTATAATGTCTAATGAGTGAGTATAAATCCGTTTTATCTACTTTCACAGGATGCTTTTAGGAGACAAAAGGAGTGTGAGATTATTATTATTATTTATTATTATTATTTATTTATATAGCGCCATTGGTTCCATGGCGCTTTACATAAGAAATGGGGGTGACAAGAACAGGTACAGTACATGTGAACAGTCAAGGCTTGCTGATACACGATGGGAGAGGACCCTGTCCACGAGAGCTCACAGTCTACAGGGGTGGGAAGGACACGATAGGAGGGGAAGCGCCAAGCGTGTGATGGAGTGGCACTGGAACTCATCATAAGTTGTAGGCTTTCTGGAATAGATGAGTTTTCAGGTTCTTTTTGAAGCTCCTAAGGGTAGGCGAGTGTCTGATGTGCTGGGGGAGAGAGTTCCAGAGTTTAGGGGAGGCGCGGGAGAAGGCTTGTAAGTGGTTGTGGGAGGATGAGATGAGGGGGAGGAGAGGAGGAGTTCTTGTGAGGAGCGTAGGTTGCGTGCGGGTTGGTATCGGGACATCATGTCGGAGATGTAGGGGGGGGACAGGTTGTGGATGGCTTTGTAAGTCAGGGTTAGGATTTTGAAGCGGGGTCTTAGGGAGGTGGGGAGTCAGTGGAGTGCCATGCGGAGAGGGGAAATAGGGGAGTAGTGAGGAGGCAGGTGGATTAGACGGGCAGCTGAGTTTAGGATAGACCGGAGGGGGCAAGGGAAGAGGCAGGGAGGCCGGTGAGCAGTAGGTTGCAGTAGTCAAGGCTGGAGATGATGAGGGCGTGGACGAGGGTTTTGGCAGTGTCATGACCAAGAAACGGGCGGATACGTGAAATGTTCTTGAGCTGAAGTCGGCAGGAGGTGGCGAGGGCTTGGATGTGGGGCTTGAAGGAGAGGGAGGAGTCTAGGGTGACCCCGAGGCACTTTGCGTGGGGGACTGGGGAGAGGGAGCAGTCATTGACTAGGATAGACAGGTCTGGTAGAGGGGGAGGGCGGCTGGGGGGGAAGACAATGAACTCTGTTTTGTCCATGTTCAACTTGAGGAAGCGAGCAGTAAAGAAAGATGAGATGGTGGACAGGCATTGGGGAATTAGTGATAGAATGCTGCAGGGACATGATTTTGTAGCTTAGGTGGCTTTTTGGAGGTGACAGGATCCCTTCAACCCCCTCTAGAGACGCATTGGCCAAGGCATCTATTTTACTTATCAATAATTTTAATAGACAAATTGAACATTCTAATGAATAAGTATCCAATTTCTTAGTAAACTCCAGATCTTGATGGTATGAGGATTTTTGTGACAACCTCAAACCTCTTAGAGCTATATTCTCCTCCATATAGTGTTTCAAAAACATGGTGTCAAAGTGATTAGTTATCTCAATTTTGCTCTTATTTTCCAATTCCATAAAAAGGCTGATGATGTGTTTCTTATCAGCTTCATTTAAACCCAAAAAATTCTCCTGCTAAACCCCTGGATTCATGTTAAGACCCTCTATTGCATCAGTTTTTAATCATTCTCTATGTGCATATCGATTATTAATGTAAAAGTCCATAATCAAGTATTACAATCTTGATTAGAGATGAGCGATGTTTGATTCAAAGTGTTCGCCAATCTTAAATTCGAGCTGTTTTGGGCGGTGTTCGAGTCATTCGTCAAATGCGAACAATTGGCTTAAAATTCGGCAGTTCGATGTTATGTTCGATAATGCTTCGATCACAAAAAGCTTAACCCTAACCCTAATACTGTTAATGAATGTTAATATCCAGTTTCAGTGTATAGTGTGCCGGGGGGGGGGGCATTGTTTAGATAAGTGCTGCAGAAATAATGCCGATCTCCATTTTTTTTCTCTTAACTGCATATACAGTGGGGCGGTGCAGGCTGTCAGCCAATAACACACACACACGCAGCAAAGTGCATTTTTTGCACACAAGCTAGGGCATGTGTCATTGGCTGTGTATGTCACATGTCCTTGCCCTATAAAACCCGGCCATTTTCCCCATCGCCACCATTTCCTCAGTGCTGCAGTTGTGGGTCAGTCAGGCACCGCTACTGCTGCTGTGGGTGCTATAAAGTGTTAGTTAGTTAGATAGATAGTGAGCGTATCTCAAGTTAGATAGACACATAGGTTTAGGGAGTAGGGACTAGTTAGAATCTCAGCCCTTTTGAGAGCTACTTCAGACAAGTAGGGAGTAGGGATTAGTTGTGAATATCAGCCCTTTTGAGGGCTACTTCATAGAAGTAGGGACTAGTTATAATATCAGCCCTTTTGAGGGCTAGGTTAGAGCAATTCCTATTAGTTTTTGCCAGACAGGTGTGTACCAGTACTGTGCAAGTGTTTTTCAAAACATCTGGACAAATCTAGCTCAGGCAATCCTTTAGGGCAGGTAGTGTAGCACTGCTATGAAGAAAGCTACACCACCTGTCTTTAGTAGCCAATTTTTTACTGCAGCTAGTCCAGACAATTTTTTTGGGCTGTTTTGTTCAGACTAATTTTTACTCGGAACCTAGCTCAGGTAATAGTTTGGGCCTAGTAGCAGTGTCATTTAGACAGTGCTGTGTAGCCCACTTGTGAAACACACTATACCACCTGTCTAGTTCAGACTAATCTTTAACTGCACCTAGCCCAGGTAATCGTTTGGGCCTAGTAGCAGTGTCACTTAGACAGTGGTGTGTAGCCCACTTGTGAAACACACTACACCACCTGTCTAGTTCAAACTAATTTTTAACTGTAACTAGCCCAGGTAATAGTTTGGGCCTAGTAGCAGTGTAAGGCTAGGGTCACACTTAAGCCCTTGGTCCATTTTTGGCATCAGTTTTTACATTTTTTTTCTAAGTCCAAAAATTGATAGAAAACCGGATTATATGTAACTAGATGGCGGCCTGATTCTAAAGAATCGGGTAGTCTAGAATCCATATATAGTTTATTTACTAATAGGGGAGTGGGGTGAAATTATTGTGTGTATACAGGAGGCTCAGTGGGTAGCAGAGTATACGGTGGCTCAGTGGTTAGCACTGCGCGGTGGCTCAGTGGTTAGCACTGCGTGGTGGCTCAGTGGTTAGCAGTGAGTGCTGTGGCTCAGTGGTTAGCAGTGAGTGCGGTGGCTCAGTGGTTAGCAGTGAGTGTGGTGGCTCAGTGGTTAGCAGTGAGTGTGGTGGCTCAGTGGTTAGCAGTGAGTGCAGTGGCTCAGTGGTTAGCAGTGAGTACGGTGGCTCAGTGGTTAGCAGTGAGTGAGGTGGCTCAGTGGTTAGCAGTGAGTGCGGTGGCTCAGTGGTTAGCAGTGAGTGTGGTGGCTCAATGGTTAGCAGTGAGTGCGGGGGCTCAGTGGTTAGCAGTGAGTGCAGTGGCTCAGTGGTTAGCAGTGAGTACTGTGGCTCAGTGGTTAGCAGTGAGTGCGGTGGCTCAGTGGTTAGCAGTGAGTGCGGTGGCTTAGTGGTTAGCAGTGAGTGCGGTGAGATTGGTCAGCGCAGCGCCATGGGCAGAGTGGTCAGTGCAGCGCCGTGGACAGAGTGGTCAGCGCACACATACACACACACACACACACTCCGCTATACTTAACACCGACCCTGCGTCTTCCCCGCCGCCTGGATCCTGAGTCGACATGTCGCCGCTCCCGGACGACTGGATCCAAGATGTCGCCCAGGTAGTTTGGCGAGACATCTTGGACGCTATATTGGATCCAGTAGTTCGGGGGCGGCGACATGTCGACTGAGGATCCAGGCAGTGGACACAGGGCCGGTGGTAAGTATAGCGCAGTGTGTGTGTGGGTGTGTATGTGTGTGTACAAAGTTGAGGGAAGTGTGGACAAAGTGTCAAAAGTGCCTACATACACACATATCAACACATACTGCACATTGCATATGGAGGGGTGAGGAGAGCGGAGGATGGAGGGGTGAGGAGGGGTGAGGAGAGCGGAGGCTGGAGGGGTGAGGAGGGCAGAGGACAGGGGGGTCGGCTGGAGGAGCGGGCAGAGGACAGGGGGGTCGGCTGGAGGAGCGAGCAGAGGACAGGGGGGGTCGGCTGGAGGAGCGGGCAGAGGACAGGGGGGTCGGCTGGAGGAGCGGGCAGAGGACAGGGGGGGTCGGCTGGAGGAGTGGGCAGAGGACAAGGGGTCAGCTTGAGGAGCGGGCAGAAGACGGGGGGTTGGCTGGAGGAGTGGGCAGAGGACGGGGGGGCGGCTGGAGGAGCGGGCAGAGGACGGGGGGGTCGGCTGGAGGAGCGGGCAGAGGACAGGGGGAGTCGGCTGGAGGAGCGGGCAGAGGACAGGGGTGGTCGGCTGGAGGAGCGTGCAGAGGAGAGGGGGTGTCGGCTGGAGGAGCAGGCAGAGGAGAGGGGGGTCGGCTGGAGGAGCGGGCAGAGGAGAGGGGGGTCGGCTGGAGGAGCGGGCAGAGGAGAGGGGGGTCGGCTGGAGGAGCAGGCAGAGGAGAGGGGGGTCGGCTGGAGGAGCAGGCAGAGGACAGGGGGTCGGCTGGAGGAGCGGGCAGAGGACAGGGGGGTCGGCTGGAGAAGCGGGCAGAGAACAGGGGGGTCGGCTGGAGGAGCGGGCAGAGGACAGGGGTGTCGGCTGGAGGAGCGGGCAGAGGACAGGGGGGTCGGCTGGAGGAGCGGGCAGAGGACAGGGGGTTGGCTGTAGGTGCGGGCAGAGGACAGGGGGGTCGGCTGGAGGTGCGGGCAGAGGATAGGGGGGTCGGCTGGAGGAGCGGGCAGAGGACAGGGGGGTCGGCTGGAGGAGTGCGTAGAAGACAGGGGGGTCGGCTGGAGGAGTGGGCAGAGGGCAGAGTGTGGAGTCGGCTGGAGGAGCGGGCAGAGGAGTGTGGAGTCGGCTGGAGGAGCGGGCAAAGGAGTGTGGAGTCGGCTGGAGGAGGGGGCAGAGGAGTGTGGAGTCGGCTGGAGGAGCGGGCAGAGGAGTGTGGAGTCAGCTGGAGGAGCGGGTAGAGGAGTGTGGAGTTGGCTGGAGGAGTGGGTAGAGGAGTGTGGAGTCGGCTGGAGGAGTGGGCAGAGGACTGTGGAGTCGGCTGGAGGTGCGGGAAGAGGACAGGGGGGGAGGTTGGAGGAGAGGGCAGAGGCTGCAGGAGCGGGCAGAGGCTGGAGGAGGAGAGAGGAGGCACCGGGACAGACGGGAACGTTCCTGGCCGGAATGTTCCTCCTCTGTTCCCTGTAGCCGGGCGTTGCCTGGCTACCCCGCACTGGTGACGTCACCACCATGGTCCTTCGGGTTTTCCGGAAGTGGCCTTCGGCTTTTATATTATATATAAACACCCTATCCGTTTTTTCTGCACCTAAAATCATTGCTAGGAACATTTTTTACCCAAAAATGTTGCTCCCAACGTTTTTGGGTGCAGTTTAAAAACGGTTCCATCTTTTTAACATGGGGCCCTATGGAAAAACGGATCAGTTTTTTTTTGGTGCCTTAAAAAAATGGATCTGTTTTTTCTAGCATTTTTTGGCAAAAAAAAAAAAAGTCCAAAAACGGTCAAGGGCACAGGAGGCTCAAAAAGCACCCAAAAAAAACGGATTGGTCATGGAAAACACTTCCAAAAGCCTCTGCGGACGACGGGTGTAAGAGCACTCAAGGTGATGATCAGGTTGGAGATCTCATTTACTGTCAACCCACAGTCAGCCAGTCGATGAGGGGCAGCAGAAGAGGTGGAGCAGGATTCTAGTGATGACAAGGTTAGGTTGTGCCTTCCTGGACAGAGACGAAGTACTGGAAGCACATCAACAACTGCATCATCAACCACAAACCTGCTTCTGAGCAGAAGTCGTGGTGGCTCTTCTTCAGGTCACATGGGCTCTAAGCCTTGTCTAGCCTGGGCTTTTTTTGAGATCGCAAAGGATGAGCCAACTCAGGATGACACAGGGGTAGAAAAGTCCTTGCGGATCCATGACTTGTTCATCTTGATGAACGTTAGTCTGTCTACATTGTCACTGGACACAGCAGCGTGCTCTTGTCTGTCAGCACACCACCAGCAGCGCTGAAGACACATTCATATAGAACGCTTTTTGCGGAGCACGACAAGATTTCCAAGGTGTGAGTGGCGAGCTCAGGCCATTTTTCCAGATTGGAAGCCCAAAATGAGCAAGGGTCTAGTTCCACAGTTATGGCATCGATGTTCACTTGGAGATACCCCTGTACCATCCTCTCTAACCATGTGTCAGACTTCTTGTCTCCTCTGGCCTAGCAAAGGACGGTCTAAAAAATTGGTGAAACGATTCCACAAAATTACTGTTGCCAACAGATACGGTGTTACTGTTACGGTTTGAGTGATGACTCAACAGACCCACGGTTGGCAAGTTAGAACTGTGAGATTCACTATGTGCACCACTGGTGTTTTGTGGAAAAGCAGATCTAAGATTCTGTAACAGCTTCTGCTGATACTCCTGCATGCGTTAATCCCTTTCTACGGCATGAATTATTTCACCAAATTTACTCTTGTACTTGGGATCTAAGAGTGTGGCAACCCAGTAGTCGGCATTACTTTAAATTCTGACAATCCGAGGGTCATGTTGCAGGTAGTGCAGCAAGAAGGCACTCATGTGTCTTGCACATCCAGGAGGCCAAAGTCCTTGCTATGTTGGTATCGGTGAGGTAAGAATCATGTTTCCTTCCTCTGCCCTCTCCCCCTAACCTCGCACAACAGAAATGTGATCAAGGTGTCCCTCATCTGATGAGTCTTCCATGCCCATCGCCAGTTCGTCCTCCATTTGTTCCTCGGCTCCTGCACCTTCCTCAACATTTTGGCTGCTACCATGCGCCCTTGTTAATCCCTCTCCCCCACCCTCCCATTCCTGCCGCCTAGGTGTTGCCGACCATCTGGACCTTGGAGATCTTGTTATCCCTTCTGCATATGACTCCTCCTGTACTTCCTCCCCCTCCTTTTGTCCCACCACCTGACTCCGAATACTGTTTAAAGTGTGCTGAAGCATGTAAATGACCGGAATAGTCATGCTGATAATGGCATCTTCAGCACTAAACATCTTCATCGCCATTTCAAAACTGTGCAGAAGGGTGCATAGGTCCTTGATCTGAGACCTCTCCAGCAGCTTGATTTGCCCCACCTCTGGATCTCGTTGGCCCAGGTTATACGTCATAACGTATTGCACCAGGACTCGTCGGTGCTGCCACAGTTGCTGCAACATGTGCAGAGTTGAATTCCATCGTGTCGGCACATCGTGTTTCAGCCGGTGAACAGGTAGGCCGAACAACGTCTGTAGAGATGCAAGTCGTTGAGCTGCGGGATGCAAATGGCGGAAGTGAGCACACAGCGACCATGCCCTCTGCAGAAGCCCATCTAATCCGGGATAATGGGCTAAAAATTGCTGGACAACCAGGTTCAAGACGTGAGCCATACAAAGCATGTGTGTCACATTGCCCCGGCAAAGGGCCGCACCCAGCATTACAGCATTATCGCACACGGCCTTCCCTGGCTGCAGGTTCAGTGGAGAGAACCATTGATGAAACTCGGTCTCCACAGCTGTACACAACTCCTCAGCTGTGTGACTCACATTTCCCAGACATTTCCACATAAACACCGCCTGATGCCGCTTAGCCCTGTTGCCAGCATAGTAAGGAGGTGTGCAGAATTCCTTGTGCACAGTTAGGACGCGGGTGGCATTACCAGACAGGCTTTGGGTACACGTGGAGGACCGAGGTGAGTTTGAGGAGGCAAAGCAGTGGAGGAACTTCTGCATGCAGAGCATTGACGCAAAACTCGTGGGGATAGCAAGACTTGGACAGCAGCCCCTTATCCTGCTGTCACCATAGTTACCCAGTGCCCAATCACCGACATGTCCAAGTGTCTGTGGTGAAATGCCTGGGGCACTGCGACAGACATAAGGTATCGAAAATCCTCTGTGTCCACCAGTTGGAAATTCAACATTTATGTAGCCAACAGCTTGCAGATGGTGAAATTCAACTTCTTAGCTTTGTCATGGCTAGGAGGAAATGGTCTTTTACTTGTCCACATCTGAGGGACCGAGGGCTGGCTGCTGTGCTGAGACGGGGTTGAGTAGGGTGTCCCTGGAAAACTGCTGGTCTGTGAAGAAGGTGCAGGCAGAGATATTATGTTGCCTTTATCCAAAGGTGGTGCTCTTGATGTCTGACAGCGCTCAACAATCGCAGATGTTTCCACTTTCAAAAGAGCTGACGACCTGCCAATCACACTGGCTGTTGCGGGTAAAGAGGCCGAAGGTCTGCATCCAAAAGCATGTGTGACTGCTGTCCCCACAGTCACAGAAGATGAAGAGGCCAAGGATGCACTTGACGGGGCAGACGGTGGTTGGCCCGGCCCGCTAGGCCGCATTGTAGCCCAGTGAGGTTCCCACTGCGACTTTTGCTTTATATCCATGTGACGGTTCATTCATGAAGTACTCAAACTATTGATTTTTTTCGCCTCAACTTAGATTTTGGTGACAAATCTTACAGATAACATGGGGAGACTAAAGGCTTGTGGATTTTTGAATGTGCTACATGAAAGTCACCTTACCAACCATTTTAAACTTGCAACTCTGGGGCAATTGATGCCACTTAAGCGGTACTTGTGCCCAAATTTTTGGAAAAAATGGAGACTCTTGTTGGAGTCCCCTTGCTGTGTTTTACATGATTTTAGAAGGGCATGACATGTCTATATCTGTGTCTCCTCCTCCTTTTACTCATCCAGCTCTTTTCTTTTCACATTTTTATATGCACTTGTCATTGTGGGAATGTGTCTCAACAAGAGGTGGACGATAATGAGACACAATTGCCAGAAAGTTATAAGGAGGACCAGGGTGCGGACGTGGAAGATGATGTGGTGGATGATCCAGCAACTGACCCAACCTGGCAGGAGGACATGCAGAGTGAGGACAGCAGTGCACAGGGGGAGTTAGGCGCAGCATCACAACAGGCCGGAAGAAGCAGGGTGGTGTCCGCAGGCAGAAGGCAGGCAACCGTTCCCCGGAACAACAACACGACAGAAGTTGCCAGTACAACTGTTAGGTCTTCCCGAGTCTGGCTGTTTTTTAACGTGTCTGCAGATAATTCCAAAAAGGCCATTTGCAACACCTGTCATGCCAGCATCAGCAGGGGTAGCAAAACTAGCAGCCTGACCACCACCAACATGATCAGGCACATGTCAGCAAAGCACCCGACTATGAGGGATGTACACCAGAGTCCTGGAGCAGTGTCTGAGGGTGACACCGCTGCGTCTTCCACTGTTGTGTGTGCAAGACAATCCCCTGTCCATACTGCATGCAAAGATGCCTCCTGTCCTTCACCTGTAGTTGCACAAGAAGAAATAGCACCATCATCAACCATGTCATTGTCCCAGCGCAGCGTACAGTTATCCATACACCAATCTTTGGAACACAGGTGCAAATACGCTGCCAACTCCCCACATACCACAGTTCTAAATGCACACATTTCGCGACTGCTTGCGATGGAAATGTTGCCTTTTAGGCTAGTGGAGACGGAAGCATTCCGCGACCTCATGGCGGCTGCTGTCCCACGTTACTCTGTCCCCAGCCGCAACTATTTCTCCCGGTGTACCATCCCCGCATTACATAAGCATGTGTCACAAAACATCAGACATGCCCGTAACAACGCAGTTTCAGTCCACCTAACCACGAACACGTGGACAACCACGAACACGGAACACGTCCTTCCGACTCCAAGGATTGCAGGCCCTAACTCAGTCAGGGTTTCACACACAGTGTACAGTTCCGGAACGTCATGCTCCTCAGCCTCCTCCTCCTCCACTTCACCCTCCACACCAGTCCCAAGCTGGAAGCACTGCAGCACTGCCTCGGCTAAGCGGCAACAGGCTGTGCTGAAGTTAATATGCGTAGGTGACAAACCTCACAATGCTGAAGAGTTGTGGACAGCTCTGAAACAGCAGGCAGATTACTGGCTCACACCGCCGAACCTACAACCAGGCATGATTGTGTGTGACAATGGCCGGAACCTTGTGGAGGCTCTGAGGCGAGGCGAGCTGACACATGTTCCATGCGTGGCCCATGTGCTCAACCTTGTAGTTCAGCGGTTTCTGAAATCCTAACCTGAGCTGTCGGATCTGCTCGTCAAAGTACGCCGTCTGTGTACCCATTTTAGAAAGTCACCTACTGCTTCTGCCGCCCTTGCCGGCTTTCAGCGGCGTTTGCAGCTTCCGGCTCACAGACTGGTGTGTGATGTCCCCATGCGTTGGAATTCCACACTGCACATGTTGGTCAGGATTTGTGAGCAGAAGAGGGCAATTGTTGAGTACCAGCATCAACTAGGTCGTCGGTATACGGTTCAAACTCCACACATAAGACCTCTGGAGTGGACATGGATGTCCGACATATGTACCGTCCTCCAAATCTTTGAGGATTCCACTAAGATGGTGAGCGGCGATGACGCCATCATTAGCGTCACCATCCCGCTTCTCTGTCTTCTAAAACGCTCTCTCCTCAAAATCAAAGACGATGTATTGCAGGCAGAGCACAATGAGTTGGAGCAAGAAACCGTACTGGGTGATTACACACAGCCCAGCCTCATCTCATCCCATGCATTGGAGGACTATGACGAGGAGGAGGAGGATGAAGAAATAGAGCTACTTTCATGCGGAATTCATGGTAATACATGCACAACCGTCATACCGTGGGTTCAGCGTGGATGACCAAAGTACAGGGGAGAGGAGGAGGAGGATGATGAGGCCAGCATGGACAGTCATGCTGTTGGTGAGGACCCTAAAGTCTTGCCTGTTAACAGTCTGGCGCACATGGCTGACTTTATGTGATGCTGCCTGTCTTGTGACCCTCGCGTTATCAACATCTTGGCGGACACTCATTACTGGTTGGTGACACTTTTAGACCCACGCTACAAGAAGAACTTTATTTCTCTTATTCCCGAGGCGGGGAGGTCTACAAAAATGCTGCAGTACCAGAAGGCCATAGTCATAGAATTAGTCAAAAAATTCCCTTCTGAAAACGCTAGCGGCAGAGGTCACGATTCGGTGGACATCCAAGGCGCCCGGCCGAGAGAGGCACAAGTCCAATCCAGCAGAGGTAGGGGAACACTCTCAAAGATCTGGGACAGTTTTCTCAGCACCTCCCGTAGCACAGGCCCTGAGGTGCGGGGTAGTGTCACAAGGACTGCAAAGTTTGCGAAGATGCTGAGGGAGTACCTTGCCGATCATACAAAAGTGCTCCTAGACTCCTCTGTGCTTTATAATCATTGGGTACTCAAGCTGGACATGTGGCAGGAATTGGCTCTCTACGCCTTGGAAGTCCTGGCCTGCCCTGCCGCTAGTGTTTTGTCAGAGCGTGTTTTTAGTGCCTCAAGTGGAATCATTACTGATAAATGCACCCGCCTGTCAACTGAAAATGCTGACAGGCTGACTCTGATCAAGATGAACAAGGGTTGGATTGGACCTGACTTCACCACACCACCACCAAATGATAGCGGAATTTAAATTTTGTGCCGGTAAATTGCCATGCACCTCCGCACACCCACACATGGGTACACACTTCATGACTTTGGCTACTTGCTACTGCTCCTCCTTCTCCTCATCCGCCACCATCATATGATCATTGCGACCGTGGATCATGATGCCACAAAAACATAATTTTTTTACATCATATTTATGATGATGATGATCCTAACCATTCAAAGGTTAGGCAGTAGTTTCATGTATACCCCCCAGGGGTAAATGTTTTAGTCCATGCTTACAGAATGGGCATTACAAGTACAGGAGACCCGCTCCTTTGTAATGGGAACAATATTTAGAGGCTCTCATGCACATCTCTATCCAGGGGCATTGAAGTGCCTCCCAACTTTTGGCAGCCTTACCTATGGCAATAGTACAAAAGACCCACTTCCTTAAAATGGGCACATTATTTAAAGAGGCCCTCATGCACGTCTCTATCCAGGGGCATTGGGGTGCCTCCCATTGTTTAGCAGCCCTGCCTAGGGCAATACTACAAAAGACCCACTTCCTTATAATGGGCACATTATTTAAAGAGGCCCTCATGCATGTCTCTATCCAGGGGCATTGGGGTGCCTCCCAACGTTTAGCAGCCCTGCCTAGGCAATACTACATAAGACCCACTTCCTTATAATGGGCACATTATTTAAAGAGGCCCTCAAGCACGTCTCTATCCAGGGGAATTGAAGTGCCTCACAATTTTTGGCTGCCCTGTCTAGGGCAATACTACAAAAGACCCACTTCCTTAAAATGGGCACATTATTTAAAGAAGCCCTCATGCACATCTTTATCCAGGAGCATCAGAGTGCCACACAATTTTTACCTGCCCTGACAAAGGGCAATACTACAAAAGACCCACTTCATTAAAATGGGCACATTATTTAAAGAGAACTTCATGTACGTCTCTTCCCAGGGGCATCGGAGTGCCACACAATTGTTTAAAAAAAATCTTTCATGTAATCCAAAAACTAACATACAGCAAACTCTGTCTCACAAGTGGGTATGAGCCCTTAATATTTTCTCCAGGAAAATCCATTTTGGTTTTATCTTGTAACGTTTTCTTGACAGTCCGTAAAAGTGGTGTAATACTCTGACAACATTGTTCACAGCAGTGACCTTCGAGTCTGAAATGTTTACAGGGGTCTTCCCCATGCTGTTCCCATGTCATTTGAGCACTGTTCTGATACTTTTGTGACACTTTTAGGGTTTATCCGGGGGTCTTGCCAGAAAAATACTCAGTTTCTCCCATAGGATAACATTGGGCTCGGTGCTTGGGCCGAGTACACAAGTATCTTGGGATGCTCGGCCCGAGCTTCGAGCACCCGAGCATTTTAGTACTCGCTCATCTCTAATGCTAAGGGCTATGATGCCCTCAAATAAGATGGCATAAAAGCCTCTGACACAGGCTATAGCTCTGAAGGGGGTGTTATCACCCACTCCAGCACTAAGGGGAGTGATCACTCCCATCAGCATGGCAGCGGTGCGATCTGCCAGTGCCCAAACTGCTTACTCCTCTCAACATCAGCCCCTGCATGAAGGAGATTGCAAGCTGAGCAGGGGTGATGTGACAAAACCAGGGATAATCGCTGTGTTTCCCTATCTGTATAAACTTCTAATTGCTGTGATCTTACTGACCAAAGAAGTTAGGGTGCAGGGTGAGGGACTGCATGGTCAAGCACCTCTCTCCATGCTGATCTGTTCATCATAATGTAATTGTGATGGTGACCCAACTTTGCCATGGCAACCTTCCGATGCCATGATGACATCTGGTCACCTGACCCAAGCCTTAGAGATCATATGATCTCTGGGACTTGGGTTTTGCAGCACTAACAGCTGCACTCTATGTTAGTCAGATTATTGTCATATAATTTATCTGAAATCAGTGTGACCCCAGAAACTGCAACAAGAGGATGCTTGTTCTCTAGGTGCAGTCTCTGGGTGTAGCTGAGGCGAGTGATCTTCCTGGGACCATTGTTGTGGATTACCGTCGGAGGGTATGTTGGGGTAATAAATTGGACAAGGAGGGTTGTCTCTCTGATTTATTTCAAATAAAGGATTTTTCTCTATGTGGTGTATTATTTACTATTTACTTAGTGGTTCCTAATGGCCAGGTCTAACATTGGCTCGACATTAGGAACCACAGGCTGCCAATACAAAGCTGGCATTAACCCTTTTATTTCCCAGTTTGTCACCACTACAGGGCAGCTGGAAGTCGAGTACAGTACCAGAAAATGGCCCTTCAATGAATGCACCATTTTCTGGGGCAGCTATGGCCTGCAATTCGCAGCGTGGCGGGCCCAGAACGCTTGAACCTCCCCACGCTGATGATTTCAACTGTCTAGTTGTACCTAGTTGGCAACCAAAAATACGGCAAAATCCCACGTAATTTTTTTTTTTTTTCCATTCTTTATTTAATTTTTAAAGGTAACAAAACATGGTACATAATAACATATTTCCATACATGTTACTTTTATCTATTGGTACCTATGTCTACCTTATATAGTACTTTAACAAAATAAACTTATTCTAAAACTTGAATAAGTGGTTTCTTAATTTTTTCATAGATGTTTTGATGTTACAATATCTGTATTACTTTCTGAAGAGTTATAGGGTTATAAAGTTGAAGAGTTGTATGATAGTAAAATTATAGAATTGTAGAATTGTAGAACTCCCATGGCTGGTGACCAACAAAGTATTATCTTTGCCCCTGAGGATCCTCTCGCGGATCCCCAGACGACAGGCAAGTGATAGAACAGATGTGGAGGGGGGGATCACTTTCGGCCATCGCGACTCCCCATTCAATTACCGATATCACCGTTTCCCACCTTCTCCCTCCACGGCTGCCATGTCTTGAGAAAGAAGTCATGGGAGCACATTTCCCAGCTAGATAGTTCTTCCAGTCTACGCAATTCTGAGATTTTGGCCAGCCAATCCTTTACTGTGGGTGCATGTTGTTGCTTCCATCTCTGAGCAATTAAGGGTTTTGCAGCCCCTACCATCACTGGGTCTAGCCCATGTTTTTTAGGGTTATAGTTGTCTGACGGGAGCGATAGAAGAGCTTCACTGCAGTCAGATCGGATTCTATGAGACTCATGGATTTTAATGTAGTATTTACTCCTGTCGAAAATTCTTTTAATTTCTGGCATGTCTAGAATATGTGGGTCAGATTGCCTATCGATACCCCGCACCTCCAGCATTTCGGGGACTCTGTTAACCCCAAATGAAACAGTCTCTCAGGAGTGTAATACCATCTCAAGAAGAGCTTGTAGGACATCTCCTGTAGTAGTACATATCTGGAGAAGCCATGTGAGTTCTGACAGAGTTTTGTTTTATCATCTCGAGAGAGCATGACACCGAGTTCAATCTTCCAAGAATGCACGGAGAGTGGAAGAGTAATTAATGTGTTGTCAAGTAGATTATTATATATCTTGGAAATAATTTTAGGGAACGGTGGTTTCACTTTTACCAGTATCTCTAGCCATTTCCACTGAGTGGACACCGTCAGTGGGCTCCTGATCTTTTTCATGTAATGGGCCACATGCAGTTCTTGTAGGAACGTCTGTGGCTGTTTTTTGGCTTCTATCGGCCACATATTCCTGCATGGGGTGTCTCCTCGCAGTAACCAGGAGAAGGGTTTGTTCGGGAGAGTCTTCCATAGATCATATGGATCTGAGAATTCAACATCTATTAGGTACGATATAAGCCTCATCGGGATTTTATCCAGAAACCCGCATTCAGGGAAGCGAATCGGGACCAACATACGTCTTACAGCTAATGTAGTGGCAAGAATCTCGTCGAAGTTGACACTGTCTGGTAAGCTGTCTGTCCATAATAGACTTTGCACCCTAGTCTAATATATAAAGCTGAATGTGTGTATGTATGTGTATATGTATGTATATCCGGGATTGGCATCTACATTATCGCAACTACAGCCAATAAATTTTGCACAATCACACGTCTGGACCCTGAGAGCATCATAGGCTATGTTGTGAGGCGAAATTTTAACCCTGTGCGTTCCAGTTCACCAAACAATTTTGCCCCGATCTACATAATATTGAAAAAGTGAAATAAAAAGTGTTGGAGGAAAATCGACAGCTGCCAGCTACAGCCATAAAATTTTGCACAGTCACACGCCTGGACCCCGGGAGCGTCATGGGCCATGTTGGGAGGTGAAATTTTAACCCTGCGCATTCCAATTCACCAAGCAATTTAGGCCCTATCTACATAATGGAGAGAAAGTGACAGTTACCAGTTGACAGTTGTGAATGAGAGGGACTTAATGACAGCACCAAAGGCTAACAGCATGTACCAGCATATATATGTAATAGTTGAAGTTCAATGTGTTGTTTGTTGTCTTGAGAGGCCATATGAGTAAGTTTCAACCATCTCGCTAAGTGAATGGCTCTGTAATAGGAGATGAGGTCTAGTAATCCCAAGCCCCCCGTCTTTTAGGAAGCATGAGAATTTTAAGTGAAATCCTAGCTTTTTTGTGTCTCCATACGAACTTTTAAATTATTCGATTTAGAGAACGAAAGAAAAGGCTGGGTAAGAAAATTGGGACCATATTCATAACGTAGAATATTTTGGGAAGGATATATGATTTTATAATATTGACTCTTCCCAACCATGAAAGCAGTGGTAGGTCATATGACCTCAATATGATTTTAATGTTACTGATGAGCGGGATAAAGTTATGTGCGTATAGTGAAAGGGGGTCATTCGTGATTTGTATACCTAGATATTTAAGCTTGTCTTCGGACCATTTGAAGGGTGTGGAGTCCTGGAGGGCCTGCACTTCCGTCCTGGAGGCTGTTATGTTTAATGCTTCCATTTTGTCCAAATTAATTTTAAAATTAGACAATTCCCCAAAAGTATCCAGGAGATCAAGGAGCTGTGGCACCGCCACCGATGGGTTGGATATCAACAGTAACAAGTCGTCAGCAAAAGCTGCTGTCTTAGTCTGAAGGGATCCAATGTTAATTTCTTGCATATTGTCGTTCTGACGGATCACCTGTATCAACATTTCCATAACCACCACAAACAAGGTCGGCGAGAGAGGACAGCCCTGTCTGGTCCCGTTACTAATTTTAAGTTTGTTGGATAAAAGGCCATTCACCCTGACCCTCGCCATGGGGGAAGCATATAAGCCTAAAACCGCCTCTATGAAGGGAGGGGGGAAGGCAAATTTGCGTAGTGCACTGTCAAAAGCCTTCTCGGCGTCCGTAGAAAGGACGACGAGAGGCCTCCCCGTGCATACGAGACAGCTTGTAGGGCTTTAGTTGAATTGTCCTTTCCCTCCCTTCCCCTCACAAACGCGGCCTGGTCAGGATGGATAAGGTCCCCCAGGACCAAGTTAATTCTGTTAGCTAAGAGTTTTGCCCATAATGTCATATCCGTATTCAATAATGATATTGGTCTGTAATTATTGCACAGGGTGCCATCTCTCCCCTCCTTTGGTATTACAGTGATATAGGCTTCAAGGGCCTGTGGCGGTGGAATGGAACCTGATAATAAATTGTTGAATAATTCTTCCAAGTGTGGTATTAGTGTATCCGCAAATTTCTTATAATAGGCTACAGAGAATCTGTCAGGACCCGGCGCCTTTCCGTTTGGTATAGATGCCAGAGTCTCCTCAATCTGCCTTCTTGTTATCTTGGCCTGGAGTAATAATTGGCCTCCAGGGGATATCTCAGGTAATTTGAGCGTGTTAATAAAAGTTTGAATTTTGTTGTTAGCAGTGACTGCATTGAATCTGAAGGGTCTAAGTTGTATAGGGAATTATAGTATTGTTTGAATGCTTCTGCAATGTCCTCCGACTCAACCAGATCTCCCTCACCGACCTTCCGGATTCGCCAAACAAAACAACTCTCTTTTTGCTTTTGAAGCATTTTCGAGATTAGTTTGCTACCTTTATTGCCGTGTATGTAGATCTTATGTCTACAACGGGCAAATATTTTGGCCGAGTTGAGGTTCAGCAAATCCTTCAGTCTATTGCGAGGCATCATCAGATCTGAGTGTGTCACACTGCCTTGTCTATTCTTGTGTATTCTCTTCGCCGTGCTGATCTGGTGCAACACGGAGGAAATTTCCTTCTCTCTCTGCCACTTGATATGAGAGCCAAGGGCTATCAATTCTCCCCTTAGCACCGCCTTGTGCGCTTTCCAAATTATTGGAGTGACCGTGTTATTTGATACATTTTCCCTAAAATATCTATTCAGGGAGAATTTTATTTGAGCCAAATGATTGGGGTTCCCCAGTAAAGATTCGTTCAGCCTCCATGACAGGGTTCGCTGAGCGAGGGTGGATACCTCAATCTCCAGCAACACAGGTGCATTGTCAGAAATCGTAATATTACCGATCGAGGTGCTGCAGACTAGTTTGATAGAATTTTCCTGTAGTAAGAGGTAGTCAAGTCTTTGATATGTATTATGTGGGATCGAAAAGTATGTATAATCCTTTGTTGTAGGGTGCGCTATACTCCATGGGTCCACCAAGTGCAGGTCCCTCAACGCATTTAGAAAGCCACATCTTTGTTTTAAAGAAATTGAGGATTTCCCACTTGATGCATCCATCAATGGGTGTAATGTCAAATTAAAATCGCCTCCCACCACCAATAAACCCTCTATGAACAGGCTTAGTGTGTCTAAGGCTTTAAGAAGCCAGTGTTCCTGTCCCTGATTTGGTGCATAGAGATTGGCTAGTGTAATTATCGTATTGGCCAAAACCCCTTTCACAAAAATATACCTGCCCTCTGCGTCAGTAAGGTGGTCTTTCACTTCAAATGGACAGCTTTTCTTAAAAGCTATGCTGACTCCCTTTGACGCTGTATTAGAACAGCTATAAAGCCAAGTTGGATTACGAGCATAGGTGGTATTAGGTGTCCGTCCCTTTTTAAAGTGTGTTTCCTGGAGGAATAGAATTTGTGCGTTTTTTTTATTTAATGAGTGTAGGATCTGGCTACGTTTGGCCGGTGAGTTCAAATTTTTCACATTGTAGGAAGCCACGATGACCATTCCCCCGCTCCCTCCATCAGTCACAGCCATGGGAGTTGTTGAATGGTACCGTCTGTATCACACGTCTATAAGAGAAAACCATCAGAACACATACTATACTATCTACATATAATCAAATCAAACTCATCTTTTGCAGGGGTTGGGTAGAATTCCCAACTTAGGAAGATGAGTACATCTAATAGAACCTCAAGTGCCGGATGTAGTTACAATATCATAAGGGTAACACAAGAAAACTAAAATAAATGGGAAAGGAGATTATCACAATCAATTAGCAACGTTTCTCACACTAGTCTTACAAATAGAACTCTTTTCTCTGAGTTATAAAGGATAGGATTAAAAGGGGTGAGGGGGAGGGGGACTGGGCCAGTTCAGTTTTAACGTCTCCACTGGTATTCCATAACTGACTCTACTTAGTTCGTGCATTATTAACTTAGAGGATCAATGGAGTGGAGTAAGGGTGGGAGGAAAGAAGGAGAGTGTAGATAGAAAGGGTTAGTTAGAAGAGGAGAGGAGCAGAGGAAGGGGTCGGGCAGGGGGAGGGAAAAGGAAAGGAAACCAGGGGAAGGGAGGGGATCTCAAACTGTAAGCCCATCTAGTTCAATAACTCAGTCGATAACAGTCTTAAGGATATTCTGTTCTGAAGAACTAGAGCTTCACGGGAGGAGACAATCAGCATCTGTCGTTGTGTCTCCAAGAAATAAAAAATAAGAAAAAAGTATGACATCCTTTCTGGACTCAGTGACGATATCGCAGTCAAGTGAGATCTCTTTTGTTCGAGTTCTTCTTAGATTTCGGGAAGATGATTTCTTCTTGACAGACCATTCTGCCGGCCTGGTTAATGTTGGGAAGTCCATACCCATGTCTACAGGGAGCCAAGATGGAATTTTTAAAGGTTCAGTCTGAAGTGGTTCCCAGGATTCTGTCAAGTCTTCCGGAGTTCTTATGGTAATTTGACTTCCTTCTTTAGATATTCCCAAGCCAAACCGAAAGAGTCATCTGAACCTAAGGCCCTTAACAACCAGAGCATCAGTCAGAGGTTTCAGGATTCTATGTTTTGCCAACGTGGTTGGGTAAATATCTTGGTAGACCTGAATTGTTGCATGCCCTAATAGCAAAAACGCATGTGTGACTGTACCATGCGTTTTTGGTGCATTTCCAAAAACGCATGCGTTTTTTAATATGGGACCTTATGGGAAACGCATGCAAAAATGCATGTACAATTAGTACCATTCAAAAACGCATGCTGTTTCCATAGGAGCCCATGTTAAAAAACGCAAGCGTTTCAGAAAACGCATGCATTTTTTTAACATGGGCTCCTATGGAAAACGCATGCATTTTTGAATGGCACTAAAAGGTACTAATGTACTATGCGTTTTTGCATGCGTTTTCCATAGGGGCCCATGTTATAAAAACGCACCAAAAAATAGTACATGGGCCAGGGTCACATCTCCGTTTTGACCCTAGCCTGCCGGATTCCGGTTTTAACTTAGAACTTTTTCCAGCTGGAAAACGCTGCCCCTAGTTACCCAATGTTTACCTTCACTACCTGTCACACAGGCAGCGGCTCGGAGTGCGCTTTGCAGCGCCGCACAGGAAACGCTGTCTGCAACGTTTCCTGTGCGGCGCTGTAAAGCGCACTCCGAGCAGCTGCCTGTGTGACAGGTAGTGAAGGTAAACATCGGGCAACTAGGGGCAGTGTTTTCCAGCACCGCATAGCAGTAACGCTATGCGGTGCTGGAAAAAGTTCTAAGTTGAAACCGGAATCCGGCAGGCTAGGGTCAAAACGGAGATGTGACCCTGGCCATGCACTATTTTTTGGTGCGGATTTAAAAACGCAGCCAAAAACGCAGGGAGCCATGACACACCTTAAAAAACTCATGATGACATGACAAAACGCATGGAAAACGCATTAGTTTTTTTAAAGTCACAAAAAAACCTCATGTCAACTGTGACCCTAGCCTTAGCCTCCATATTTTCATTTTAACAGCTCAATGTTATAAAAATCTGTGAAGCACCTGGGATTCAAGGTGCTACCCACAAATCCAAACAAATCTGAATGAATCACATTCAACAAAAGGCAACATCTGCAAGGAGTTTGTATGTTCTGCCCGTGTGTAAGTGATTTCTTCAAGGGTTCTCCAGTTTTCATTGAAGAAAAAATAGGTTTGGTACCAAGTTAGCTAGTTAGAAAAAGATGGATTGCTCTCAAAGGGAGAAACACAATGATAATTTTATAGTTGTGATACCTTTTAATGGTTATCATCAACCAGTTTACTTCTACACACCGAAGACATACTGATAAGGAATTTAGGTTATTGAGCCCCAAAAGGGACAGTGATGATGCCTGTAAAACGCTGCAGAATAAAACTGTCCTGTGGAGATGAGCGGAATAGAACTTTAAAGTTCAGTGTTTGTGCTGAGCACAAACACTACAACAAAATCTTTACAAATGCAAACCACTGAAGCAAGCATCGCCGTCTTTGGGTACACTTGGTGCTTGGCCTAGTGCAAGTTGCTTGCATTGTTTGAAAGGCTCACACTGGGGGTGAAATCAGCGTTATTGGATGTAGGGTGTGCAAAAATATCCCCACCCTACCTCTCACAGAAGTGTTTTTTTTATGGCTGGTTGTATGAGAGCGCAGAGCCCAATTGCCCAATCAGTATCTTTCAATGAGATTCGGGTAAAGTTTTTGTTCACAACAGAACTTTACCTAAAGTCTAGCTGAAGCCCAGAACCCAAGCTTCCTCGGGTCCACTAATTTTATACTCATCTTGTTCTTATGCCTCACAATGCACCTCCACTGCAGCTTTCAATCTTTTACTCTAGTCTATTGTTCTTCAGTGCTTATACCTATGATTGCCCTGACTTTGTCATGCGCCTCCTTTAACTTTAATCACATTCCCAAGTTTGACCTACTTTAATCACTTCATATTCAAATACAAAAACAAAATCACATTTTAAGAAAATTCTATAAATTGTTTTTGCTAATCTCTGCAAAGGACTCTAAAAAAGTACCTAATTGGGTTAAGATGCCATAAAAAGGTCAAATTGTGTACAGTGCATTTTATATTTCACTATAAGCTTCCATGCAACATCTGGCTTCAGCACCTCTGGGCCAAAAATGCACGAAAGCTGACAAGAAAAACAGTAGCAAATAAATACAGTATTAATTATGCATTACTTGTCACATGCTTTCAATAACTATGTGTAGATTTAGTATATAAAATAGTGAGTGGTTACAGTAGTGAATATCATTTGGAAGAAATCAAGTATGATGGGAGCAATGCAGTAGGGAAATAATATATCCGGTTTGTCCGTAGATAGAAAATGTCCAGCAGCATTATTACAGATTCCTGAACAGTTTCTTACGATCAGCATCAAAGACTCTATGAAGAAAATGTATAAAATTTTCTATTAAAAAATAAACTGCACTACATGCTCTGTCAATTTGAACTTTAAATTAAATTTGCTTCCTCTGGAGAGATTAAGCAGCTTCGATATTCTGTTTTCAGATATTATACACTTTTTAAATTACTGAGTCATTTTATATTTTAAGTTAACAATCACAAATAATCTACAATGTGAGATCTAGATACCAAGATAATGAAAATATACTCATTATGTATGACTTTGCTTCTAGCTTTCAGCTTTTAATCCTGCTTCACACATTCAACATTCATGGTCCACGATGTAGACAGTGATGTATGGACTGCCTGCCGATCTCCTTAGCCTAAATTTATAGCCTCATATATGCCAATGAAGCTGTTGAGTTTTGATCAGATGGTACTCAGACCATGAATGGTGAATGTGTAAAGCCAGCCTTAAAGGGATTTTCTTATTAACCTCTTCACAACCTATGACGTACATGTACATCATTGGCTGCTTCCCACCCTTTGATGCAAGTTCACACTATGAGCCCATATCATCCCCCCTACATCTTAGCTGATCTCAGTATATCTAACAGCACTGATCAGTTCAGCGATCTGATCGGCACTGTTAACCCTTTGGATCGAACTGCCATTTATAGCACCCGGCAGGGATTGTGCTGTTGCCTACCGGGATCGCAGGTCTTATGAAGCAATTCCGGGACCTGCACGTGATACCTGCACATCCCGGGATCCTGTAATGACCCCAGAAGCTCTACTGATTCACTTCCTTCCTCTGATGTTCCAGTGAGATCATCGGCAAGTAGTGTTCATTTCTCCTACGTTCGGATGAACTGCAGTCCATCTGAACATAAGAGAAGTGATCAGACAGTGGAGCACTGATTCCCTCTAGTGGGCAAAGTAAAGTACTGAAAAAAATAAAGCTTTTAAAAGTATTAAAAAAACCATAAAATTTCAAATCTCCCCCCTTTTGGGCAATTGAAAATATAACTTTAAAAAACAAAAATGTAAAAAATATATACATTTGATATCGCTGCATTCAGAAATGCCCGATCTATCAAAATATAAAATCAATTAATCAGATCTGTAAACTGTAACAGAAAAAAAGTCCAAACCATTTTTTGGTTGCCGCAATATTGCAATAAAATGCAATAATGGGCGATCAGAACATCACATCTACCCAAAAAATGGTATCTTTAAAAACATCAGCTCGAGTCACAAAAAATAATCTGTCACACAGCCCCAGATCCTAAAAAACGAGACCACTACGGGTCACGTAAAATGACACCAAAAGGGCCATTCTTTTCTCTAAAAACTTTTTTTCACCACTTAGACAACAGTAAAAGCATCCATGTTTGGTATCTACAAACTCGTACCAACCTGAGGCATCATAGTGACATATCAGGTGTACCATATAGTGAACATCTTCCATTTTCCTGTACACTATATGGTAAAATAAATTATTTTAACTGAGAGAACAACTTTTCCTGTAAAATTAAGTCCTCATATGTCTTTATTGATGGAAAAATAAAAAAGTTATGGCTCTTCGAAGAAGGAGAGATTAAAATGAAAACCGAAAAATGGCAAATCGCTGGGTGGTGAAGGGGTTAAAAACATGCTTGCTATATAACTATGATGTTGTGATGACCACCCGCTGTGAGGCTGAGATACTGGCAAGGCAGCACCCCGAGAAACCCTGAGACCCTTCAACACTATACAGGGACCGGAGGTAGCTGCCTATGATGAGCAGCAGACCGGAGCTGGAAGGTCGCCAATAAGGAAATAAAAACAGGATCCGAAAACGTAGTCAGGAGTCCGAGTCAAACCGGGAGGGCAGCTAAGGTACCAACTCATCAGGCTAAAGCAGGGTCAAAAATCCAGGCAAATGTCAGAGTCAAAACCAAACACACACTAGATCGCTGCTGAAACCAATACTATATCTAGCGACCTGCAGTACAGGCTTCAAAGTACAAGGTGTATGACGGGCGCAGTTACCTCCCATAGGCTGGAGCTCACAGGCTGATGATCTCATCCGGACCGCCCCTAGAACCAAGCTAGACGTGATGCACAACAGGCAATAACCATCCCACTTCTGACAAAAGAACGAAGTCTCCGCCTATCAGACGCCTCTGCAGGACCCTCACTTCTGCAGTCAACATCACCCACAAGAGAAACACAGTGGCGCCCAGCGACAGAGGCAGACGTCGAAGGAGCAGGTCCATATGAGGACATGGCCCTCCTATCACCATCACCATCAGCCGAAGGAATCCGGCGCCTCCCAGCGGCCGAGGCAGGAACACCAGCCACTGAGTCCAACAGCGACGTGACAGATGTGCTATCAATGTGCTATTCAAGAAAGTTTGATGGATGTCTATTAATGGCTAAAATGAAGTGACAGGGCACTAATACTTCACTATGTCACTTTACCTTCTGTATAGTCTGCAACATTTTGGAAGAAGCCATGACATCAATTAAATGATGAAGAAATCAACCAAATCACAGGTTTTTTTCCAAGCAATGCTGCCTGCTGTCACTTATTCCTACCGATAGTTGGTGTATCTGATTTACTGAACATTCAATCATAGCATATCCTACAAATAGGAGACTAATATCATTAATGAGACCTGCATTAAAAAATATTTTTAAGAATACACAACCAATATTTCACTTTCTGCATGTACTTGTAATTGGTATTGAATAAAATGACATATCAGTACATAAATTCTATTATGATAGTGCCATTATTAGCAGCTTTTTAACATTTTTATGTTTTTGTTTAACTTTATCAATGGTAATAAACCTACAAGAACATTTTTATAGCTTTTCAAGAACTCTAGGCACAAGAGAAGAGAATCTGTAGAGCCATGTTCATTCTATTTTATATGCTTTACAGAAGATTACCCTGTAGTTATTAGGAATAAATCAGAATTTTTTACATTGCTCCAGTGCCATCTTTCATCATTGTGAACTGTGTGTCTTTAGTTAGAATACATAAATCCCATTTAGTAGTCCATATAATGTGAACATATTATATAGGCTGAACATTGCACTGGTATAGACTGCCTGCTAGTTTGTCACAGTACTAAAATCCATAGACTCATTCTATTCTTTGAGTCACAGCCCAAAGAAAACATTTTCTTTTTGCTAAATGACTGTATAAAAATCCCATGAGGCTTACTGGCTTTATAACATATAGGATTCAATTTTGTTGCTACTAGATGGAGATTTTGTCAAGACTTCATTCTAGATAACAAATCTTTAGTGAAGACAAGTGAATTATTTCAATATTAAAAGAACATAACACTTCCTATTTCTACAATAAAACTATCTTTTTTTCATCATATTACTATAGAAATGAATCAAACATCTACCTACTAGAATCTTTTCATTTTTAAGTAAATCCGTTTACTTGCACCACATTATTTATTTTGCATTGGTGAAGCCACTTTATGGATATCTGTGATGAACACAATCTAAATGCAAAATAACAGACAGTAACATTTGTATGAATAAAATAGACAATAACAAGGAAATTTACACAAGATGCCTAGCTGGGTTATCATAATGTATATCTTATATTTTTACTTATGAAAGTAAGCTCTTCATAATGCTTTACTTCTCCTATAATGCTTAGGCTACACACTAGAGATGAGATTAAAATTTGCCAAAAAAATGTAGATTTCACCAAGAAATTTGATTTACAACAAATGTATTCTCAGCAAATTGAATGTTCTTTATTATGCTATGTGGTCATCAACACTAGGGATGGGCGAATCTACTCGCTAGGACTCGTTACTCGGCGAGTAGTAAGGGACTCGCAGGACTCGGTACTCTGCAAGTTTCCCAGTGATTACTCGCACGAGTCCAATGCAAATCAATATCAATCCTAGTTTTGTCAGAAACGCTGACAAAACTAGGATTGCCATTGTTTGCATTAGACTCGTGCGAGTAATCACTGGCTACTGTGCCAGTGATAGCAGGGAAACTCGCAGATAACTGCTGTTTCTTTGCGAGCCGAGTCCAGCTGTCTTCTCTGTGCAGCTCCAGGGTCCTAGAGCCCGCCTGCTCATAGACATTATGTAGCAGTGCTGAGATTGTTCTCAGTCTGCTCATTCCCTGTGTACAGACATGAATGTCTGTGCACAGAGATGATGTAGCAGAGCTGAGATTGTTCTCAGTCTGCTCATTCCCTGTGTACAGACATGAATGTCTGTGCACAGAGATGATGTAGCAGAGCTGAGATTGTTCTCAGTCTGCTTATTCCCTGTGCATAGACATCTATATTTATGCACAGGGGATGTAGCAGAGAGGACATCGCGTTTTGGACTGCGTCGGACGGAAGAGGATTTTTTTCATTAAAGATGGAGTCCCTAATGGCTTTTTTTTTTATTTCTAATAAAAATTTTTCCTTGTGTTGTGTTTTTTTTAAAACAATTTAATAGAAATTCATGGCGGTCATGTCTAATATTGGCGTGACCGCCATAAATTTCGGGCTTAGGGCCAGCTGATAATACAAAGCTGGCCCTAACCTCTTTATTACCCAGCGTGCCACCGCTACCAGGGCCGCTGGAAGAGCGGGGTTCAGCGCCAGAGGATGGCGCTTCAATGAACGCGCCATCTTCTGGGGCGGCTGCGGGCTGCAATTTGCAGCGGGGGGTGCCCAGAAAGCTTGGGCATCCCTGCACTGCGGATTCCAGCCCCCAGCTGCTTAGCTGTACCTGGCTAGACATAGAAATTGCGCGGAGCCCCACGCATTTTTTTTTTATTATTTCATGAATTTCAGAGTCAGAGTCTCAGAGTCAGAGTCTCAGAGTCAGAATCTCAGAATTTCATGAAATAATAAAAAAAAAATGCGTGGTGCTCCGCGCAATTTCTATGTCTAGCCAGGTACAGCTAAGCAGCTGGGGGCTGGAATCCGCAGCGCAGGGATGCCCAAGCTTTCTGGGCACCCCCTGCTGCAAATTGCAGCCCGCAGCCGCCCCAGAAGATGGCGCGTTCATTGAAGCGCCATCCTCTGGCGCTGAACCCCGCTCTTCCAGCGGCCCTGGTAGCGATGGCACGCTGGGTAATAAAGAGGTTAGGGCCAGCTTTGTATTATCAGCTGGCCCTAAGCCCGAAATTTATGGCGGTCACGCCAATATTAGACATGACCGTCATGAATTTCTATTAAATTGTTTTAAAAAAAACACAACACAAGGAAAAATTTTTATTAGAAATAAAAAAAAAAGCCATTAGGGACTCCATCTTTAATTAAAAAAATCCTCTTCCGTCCGACGCAGTCCAAAACGCGATGTCCTCTCTGCTACATCCCCTGTGCATAAATATAGATGTCTATGCACAGGGAATAAGCAGACTGAGAACAATCTCAGCTCTGCTACATCATCTCTGTGCACAGACATTCATGTCTGTTCTCAGTCTGCTCATTCCCTGTGTACAATCTCAGCTCTGCTACATCATCTCTGTGCACAGACATTCATGTCTGTACACAGGGAATGAGCAGACTGAGAACAATCTCAGCTCTGCTACATCATCTCTGTGCACAGACATTCATGTCTGTACACAGGGAATGAGCAGACTGAGAACAATCTCAGCACTGCTACATCAGGCAGCAGGCGGGCTCTAGGACCCTGGAGCTGTGGCAGCCAGCACACTGAGGAGACAGGACTCTTATCTGTGCGAGTTTCCAAGCGATTACAGTTGCAAAGTAAACGAGTCCAATGCAAATAAATGACAAAACTAGGATTGCTTCAGGCTGAAGCTTCCGAGACACATCTGCGATTTGTAAACCTCACACTACTCGCTATTACTCGCTTCCCCATTCATTAACATTGGACTCGCTAGACTCGCAACGAGTAGCGAGTCCTGTGCTCGGACTCGCTAGAGTCAAGCGATTCCGAGTAATTTAGGATTCGCCCATCACTAATCAACACCTCTTCTTAGTGCTACTGCACTCTGCCTCTTCATGCTATGCTTGGACCTCTTTCCATGAGTGTGCATCTTAAGGCTGCCAGGATGTGCACTACGACACTACAATGCGCACTGTAGGCTGAGACTTCTGGTCATTATTAGATGTGTGACTACCCTTTCAATGTGCTCTTTGCTAAGTCACAGACATAATTCCAAGCCTAGCACAAAGATACACATAGCAATGGTAAAATAGTTTACTGAGGATTATATGGGTATGAGCAGTGAGCATAGTTGACTGACAAGGTGAGAGGTAAGTATTACTACCGTAATATACTTTTTTAACTTTTTACGAGGCTTCTAAACTTCAGCCAAATGGTGACCAGATGTTCGCCATGTTTGAAGTCTCCCAGAGCAAATCTAATATATAAAGCTTAATATATAAAGCTGAATGTGTGTATGTATGTATGTATGTCCGGGATTGGCAACTACAACCGTCGCAACTACAGTCACAAAATTTAGCACAGTCACACATCTGGACCCTGAGAGCGTCATAGGCTATGTTGTGAGGCGAAATTTTAACCCTGTGCGTTCCAGTTCACCAAACAATTTTACCCCTATCTACATAATGGGGAAAAAGTGAAAGGAAAAGTGTTGGACGAAAATCGACAGCTGCCAGCTACAGCCACAAAATTTTGCGCAGTCACATGTCTGGACCCCAAAAGTCTCATAGGTTATGTTGTGAGGCAAAATTTTAACCCCGCGCGTTCCAATTCACCAAACAATTTTGCCCCTATCTACATAATGGGGAAAAAGTGAATGGAAAAATGTTGGAGGCAAATTGACAGCTGCCAGATGTGAACAAGGGGGACTTAAAGAATGAGAGTGATGGTGCCAAAGAGTATATACCGTACAGTTGCTAAGGTGGGGCCCCAACATAGGGTACTCACCACACATGAGGATATGAACACACACACAAAATGCGCTACACACTACCACGTGCTTGAACACATATACCACCCCCAGCACACATTTCACAACACATACACTAACCTCGCAACATAATCGCCCTAAAGCACACACAAATCTGGTATTATTCTTCAAAAATATAAAATTGATTAATAAGCAGCAAAACTACAAGATAAACAAATGTACCATATCTAATACTGTATATAAAGCTGAATGTGTGTATGTGTGTGCATGTCCGAGATTGGCATCCACACCGTCGCAACTACAGCCACAAAATTTTGCACAGTCACACATCTGGACCCCGAGAACATCATAGGCTATGTTGTGAGGCGAACTTTTAACCCCGCGCATTCCAATTCACTAAACAATTTTGGCCCTATCTACATAATGGAGAGAAAGTGACAGTTACCAGTTGACAGTTGTGAATGAGAGGGGCTTAATGACAGCACCAAAGACTAACAGCATGGAATATTCACCACGCATGGGGACATGTATACACACCACATGCACACAAAGAGTAACAGCTAAGGTGGAGCCCCAACATCGGATAATCACCATGCATCTGAACACAAACACACACACCACAAAGAGACACACACAACACAGAGACACACACCACACAGACACCCCCCACAGGGACACACACACATACACACCCTATAGAGACACATGCACTCACCCCACAGGGACACACACACCACAGGGACATACACACATACACACCCCAGAGGGACACAGAGACACACACACACACACCCTACAGGAACACACAGACCCAATAGGGATGGACACAGACCACAGAGACACCCCTCCCCCCACAAGGACACACACCACAGGGACACCCCTCCCCCCCAAAAGGATACACACCACAGGGACCCCCCCAGAAGGACACATACACACCACTGGGACACACACACACACCCTAGGGACACACACACCACACACAGAAAGACACAGGTGTGCACAAATCACCTCACACAACTTCAGATTAAAAACAGCCAATATGCAACACATGTGCCATATAGGGAATTAACATCACAAAGCACTCACTGATCTCCATTTGCATATAGGGAATTAAGGCAGATGTCAGTCACATGAGCTCTCTTTTATGTGTATGTGTGAGGTAGTATATACTGCCCGGCCAGGGGGAGGGTTTACTGTTGGCTGGAGATTTATTAGGCTGCCTATAGCAACCTATCACAGCTCAGCTTCTATTTTCCTACAGGCCATTAATATGACATATTCAAATTCTATTTTGTTATAGAGAACATCAGTTATTTACTAACCCGGGCGTAGCCAGGTAGTACAGCTAGTTACAAATAAAATTCATATTCTAGACCAAGGATCTCAGGGAAATCCTGAAAATCTGCACTCTTTGCGGCCCTTGAAGCCTGTAGTTTTAAATGTCTGTTCTAGACAATACAGATTTTTAGAAAATTTTAGTAGAATTCAATTCCATTCAAAGAAATTTGCCAATTTCTACTATGTATTTAAGATACTGTATATGATGCAAAATTATGTGTATACCTTTCTTTAAACCCCTGGCTGTAATACTACATTATGGTAAAAGGTCATTTACTTCAAAATGCTATGCTATTATTGTGCAGTGATGGTACTAGCACAGAAGGTTTGTCCCCACCATCATTTTGAGATACAATCTGCATTACAAATCTTGTACCTTGCTCTAATTAATGTGATTAGAAATATCTTTGATCCTGGCCATGTAAAGAATGGGAACTCATTTGCAGGTTGCAATTAGGTTATCAATGCAGCTTAAGGACTTTGCCAAAGGGAGGACCAAATAGATTGCACTATTCAAATTCTGCAGCAGGTGCTCCATCTCATACATCCATCTCTACAGCTAAGTTCCTCCAGGCAAAAAAGATCAAGGTGCTCAAGGACTGACCAGCCCAGTCACCAGACATGAACATCATTGAGCATGTTTGGGGTAGGATGAAAGAGGAAGCTTGGAAGATAAAACCAAAGAATCTAGATGAACTGTGGGACGCATGTAAGACTGCATTCTTCGCTATTCCTGATGACCATCAATAAATTGTATGAATCATTGCTGAATCACATGGATGCAGTCCTTCAAGCTCATGGAAGTCACACAAAAATATTAAATATGACTCTAATAGCACCCCAACCTCATTCACCAATGTTATGCAACATATATTTGTATTTTACGTTAATTATTTATTTGAATATCATATTACTTTCTGTGGTAGACAAAACACTTGTCTTGCCAAAAGATGACCATTCTGTGTTCATAAAATGATCAATATTTCAGCATTGATGCCAATTTACTTTCTTAACCTAAACCAAATTTGGGACGGTTTCAGCTTTCAAACAAGTAATTTATACAACCAATGGATGAATTTAACGTCAAGTTATAAGCTTCTATTTACATAACATGGATAAGTGACATAACTTTTGTCAGGTACATAATATATATATATATATATGTGTATATATATATATATATATATATATATATATATATATATATATACAAAACAGAAAAAAACTGCACAGCACTCACAGACTAATGTGAACTGGTGCCAGCAGGGACACTGGGTCATACAACTAGAAAAAAAAAGTGCTGTGCAGTTTTTTTCTGTTTTGTGTATAACGAATGGAGAATCTGGCTCCATGACTGCAACTTGCACCCTCATCACCCACAGGTGGTCTTAGGTTGAGATGGTGTCCGCCCACTTGAGAGTGGGATAGGGAGGAAAAGGAGGACAGGGATGTCAGCGTTAGGACTCATCAGACCTGGGGTCGCCTTGTCGCGGCTGATGAGCAAACGGACATTGGCCAATGTGCGTACCAAGAACCCCAAGAAAATAAAAAAATAAGATTTTGAGTTTTTTGAAAAAACGTAAGTTTTTAAATTTTTTCCTCAAATATATACCGCTTGTTAGCATGTTTGCACATTGGTAGTAGCTGAGTGCTGCAGAGAATTTTTTTTTTTTTCTAGTTGTATGACCCAGTGTCCCTGCTGGCACCAGTTCACATTAGTCTGTGAGTGCTGTGCAGTTTTTTTCTGTTTTGTGTATAACGAATGGAGAATTTGGCTCCATGACTGCAACTTGCACCCTCATCACCCACAGGTGGTCTTAGGTTGAGATGGTGTCCGCCCACTAGAGAGTGGGATAGGGAGGAAAAGGAGGACAGGTATGTCAGTGTTAGGACTCATCAGACCTGGGGTCGCCTTGTCGCGGCTGATGAGCAAACGGACATTGGCCAATGTGCGTACCAAGAACCCCAAGAAAATAAAAAATAAGATTTTGAGTTTTTTGAAAAAACGTAAGTTTTTAAATTTTTTCCTCAAATATATACCGCTTGTTAGCATGTTTGCACATTGGTAGTAGCTGAGTGCTGCAGAGAATTTTTTTCTAGTTGTATGACCCAGTGTCCCTGCTGGCACCAGTTCACATTAGTCTGTGAGTGCTGTGCAGTTTTTTTCTGTTTTGTGTATAACGAATGGAGAATCTGGCTCCATGACTGCAACTTGCACCCTCATCACCCACAGGTGGTCTTAGGTTGAGATGGTGTCCGCCCACTTGAGAGTGGGATAGGGAGGAAAAGGAGGACAGGGATGTCAGCGTTAGGACTCATCAGACCTGGGGTCGCCTTGTCGCGGCTGATGAGCAAACGGACATTGGCCAATGTGCGTACCAAGAACCCCAAGAAAATAAAAAAATAAGATTTTGAGTTTTTTGAAAAAACGTAAGTTTTTAAATTTTTTCCTCAAATATATACCGCTTGTTAGCATGTTTGCACATTGGTAGTAGCTGAGTGCTGCAGATAATTTTTTTCTAGTTATATATATATATATATATATATATATAATAGAAAAATAGAACAGCACAAACTTATACTTATCAAGATGGTGCAATGAGTCCTGAGAAAACAGTGTCCAGCTGTAAATAATAATAATAATTATTATTTTTATTATTATTATTATTTATTTATATAGCGCCATTAGGTTCCATGGCGCTTTACATGAGGATGAGGGAGACAAGAACAAGTACACTAAATCTAGGCGATCAGGACGTACAGGTACAGGAGGGGCAGGGACCCTGTCCACGAGGGCTCACAGTCTATGAGGGGTGGGTTAGGATACAGTAGGATGGGGGAATATCAAGTATGGGGCGTTCGCCTGGGTCTCATGGCAGGTTGTAGGCTTGACGGAACAAGTGAGTCTTCAGGTGACACTTGAAGCTACTCAGGGTAGGAGAGTGTCTGACGTGTTCGGGTAGGGAGTTCCAGAGTAAGGCAGATGCCTGGGAGAAGTCCTGGACTCGGTTGTGCGAAGACGTGATGAGGGGGGAGCAGAGGAGGAGTTCTTGGAAGGAGCAGAGGTTGCGTGAGGGTAGGCATCGGGAGACCAGGTCGGAGATGTATGGTGGGGCCAGGTTGTGTATGGCTTTGTACGCTATGGTTATTGTTTTGAATTGGGATCTCTTGGAGACGGGGAGCCAGTGAAGGGCTTGGCAGAGGGGGGAGACAGGGGAGTAGCGGGAGGACATATAGATGAGTCGGGCAGCGGAGTTGAGGATAGACTGGAGAGGTGTGAGGGAGTTAGCCGGGAGGCCATTGAGAAGGAGGTTGCAGTAGTCAAGGTGGGAAATGATAAGAGCATGGATGAGTGTTTTAGCGGTGTCATGGGTGAGGAAGGAGTGGATCCGTGAGATGTTCTTGAGCTGGAGCCGGAGGGATGTGGTGAGGGCCTCGATGTGGGGTTTGAAGGATAGGGAGAAGTCAAGGATTACCCCGAGGCACTTGGCTTGGGGGACTGGGGAGAGGGCGCAGTCGTTGACGCAGATGGATAGGTTGGGAGGTGGGGTGGAATTTCTTGGGGGGAAGACTATGAATTCAGTTTTGTCCATGTTGAGTTTAAGGAAGCGAGCAGAGAAGAAGGATGAGATGGTGGAAAGACATTGAGGGATTTTCGAGAGTAGGGAGGTGATGTCAGGGCCGGACAGGTAGATTTGGGTGTCATCAGCGTAGAGGTGGTACTGGAGGTCATGGGACTCGATGAGTTGCCCTAGGCCGAGAGTGTAAATGGAGAAAAGTAGGGGTCCCAGGACCGAACCTTGGGGGACTCCGACAGAAAGGGGGTAGGGTGAGTAGGAGGTGTGGGAGTGGGAGACGCTGAAGGTCCGGTCGACTAGGTATGAGGAGATCCAGGAGAGGGCAAGGTGGGTTATGCCAAGGGATTCCAGGATCCGGAGAAGAAAGGAGTGGTCAACCGTGTCGAAGGCGGCAGACAGGTCAAGGAGTAGCAGGATGGAGTAGTGGTGTTTGTTCTTGGCGGTCAGTAGGCCGTTGGTGACTTTGGTCAGGGCTGTTTCGTTGGAATGGAGGGGTTGGAAGCCGGACTGTAGGCGGTCGAAGTGGGAGCACGAGGAGAGGTGAGAGGACAGTTCGGAGTGGACGTGTTGTTCAAGTAGCTTAGAGGCGAATGGGAGAAGAGATATGGGGCGATAGTTAGAGACAGAGGTAGGGTCAAGTGAGGCTTTTTTTAGGATGGGCGTGATTAGGGCGTGTTTGAAGGCCGAGGGGAAGGTACCAGTGCTAAGTGAAAGGTTAAAGAGGTGGGTGAGGGCTGGGATGAAAATGGAGGTGTGGTTGAGAATGAGGTGGGATGGGAGCAGGTCGTGGGCGCTGGTGGTGAGGTGTGATTTTGACAGGAGGGAGGAGAGTTGGTCTTCAGTTATGGGGGGGAAGTGGCTGATGGAGGAGGAGGGCAGTGTAGGTGGGAAAGGGAGGTGTGGGGATAGTGGACCGAAGCTGCTTCTGATCTTGTCGATCTTCTCCTTGAAGAAGGTCGCAAAGTCTTCAGCAGAGATGAGGGAGAAGGGGGAGGAGCAGGTGGGCGAAGTAAGGAGTTGAAAGTTTTGAAGAGCTGTTTGGGGTTGCGGGACAGAGAGGTTATAAGGGATGAGAAGAACACTTGCTTGGCGGTATGGATTGCTTGAACAGAGCAAAGTGCTCGGGGGTGTGAGACTTTTTCCATCTCCTCTCGGCGACTCTGGACGCCCGTCTCAGGTTTTTAGTGAGGGTGGTGTGCCAGGGTTGCCTGTTAATGCGTGGAGCATGGAGTGTGAGGGGGGCGGCTAGGTCGAGATCGTTTATTATGGTGGTGTTGTATAGGGTGGTGGCAGTGTCAATGTCGTCAGCGCAGGGTAGGTCGGTGAGAGGGAGGAGTGATTCAGAGAATAAAGGAAGATCAAGATCTTTTAGGTTTCGGCGAGGGTGATCAAGTTTGCAGAGAGGGGGTAGTGTGGCAGGGGAGGAGAGGGCGGAGAAGGTCAAGAGATGGTGGTCGGACAGTGTGAGTACCGAGGTTGTGAGGTTAGAGAGGGAGCAAAGGCGGGTAAAGATGAGGTCAAGCGTGTGGCCTTGTTCGTGGGTGGGAGAGGAGGACCATTGGGAGAGCCCTAGGGAAGTGGTCAAGGAAAGAAGGTTGGAGGCGGCTGGGCGGGAGTGTCAATGGGGATATTGAAGTCGCCCATGATGATGGAGGGGATGTCAGTGGAGAGGAAGTGAAGTAGCCAGGTGGTGAAGTGGGCAAGGAAGGAGGCGGTGGGTCCGGGGGGGCGGTAATAGTTTTTATCAACGATAGTAACAGAAAACCAGGCAGCACCCAAAAAAATAGGTGAGAAGATGGACTTTTTAATGATCCCAAAGTGGCACAACATTTCGGTACTTGACAAAATGTGTATAGCACACCGAAACGTGCCACTTTGGGCTCATTAAAAAGTCAATTTTTTCACTTATGTTTTTGAGTGCTGCCTATTTTTCTGTTACGATATATATACAGTATATATATATATATATATATATATATATACACATAAACAGCGTTGCCCGGCATAGTAACTGTCTTTATTTATAAGCTGAGTGTATGTTTGTGTGTGTGTGTGTGTGTGTATGCCCACTTTATGCATCAATCCTGACCCTCACACAACCCCCCAAGCCGCCCCACCCTCACTCCACCCCACCCCTGCCCCACCCCAAAACTTCCCCTCCCCCTAAATCTGCCCCCCTGCACCCTCCCCAAACCCGCATCCTTGCACTCCTGAAAAAATGCCCCCCCTCACCATCCTGAACATGCACCCCTCCAATCCCGCCACCCCAAACAGCCTGTCCCCAAATCCCGCATTCCCCTCACATAAAAATGACTAACCTACACCCCCATCCCAAAAAAATACCCCCCAAATCCACCACTCCCAAAAATAATGCCCCCAACCTGCACCACCCCTTCTCCCCCAAAAAACTGCCCCCGCTGCATCTGCACCCTCCAAACTTGCACTCCCACCCCACAAACCTGCCTCACCATATCCATTCCCTGCAAAAACTTGGAGTCAAATGGGGTGTGTGAAAAATGTTGATTGTAGGTGTGACGGGGTGGAACCCTTAGTGGACATACATACATTGTGAAGGGGCAGGGTCAAAAAGGTAGTGGAGCTATGAAGAGAGCTATGTAGAGGGGTTTGCTATGTGGAGTGGGCATGGTTATGCAGAGTGGGTGGGGCTATGACACAGTTGTGTAGTGGGCATGGCTATGTGAAGTGGATGGGGCTATGTGGAGTGAGCGAGGCTAATGGCACATACGCACACATATGCCCAGGCAGGCATAATGCCCATATATGGTTGTAATGCTTACATATGGTAACATCACCCATGTATGGCAATATAGCCCATATATGGTAATGTATGTGTGTGTATGTATCTGTGGCACCCCTGCGGGGAATTGCCACAGGACTCACCAGTGCAGGGAGGGATGTACATCTTGGCATACATGGCATACAACACCTTCCACCCCAGGCCTGAAGGGGGAGCTCCACTGGCTGCCCTTAAGCCAGATCCCTTTCAAAGACCCAGGCTTGAGGGGAGGAGTTAGTTAGCTCCAGAGAGACAGCAAAGAAGAAGGTACTGGAAGGAGCTGGTTGCTGGGACCAAGCCAGGCCCAGAACCAGGAAACCTGACCCAGCTGTTCAGCACCCTAGAGAGAGGGACAAAGGCCAGTGGGAGAACTAGGAGAACGGAAGAAGGGAACTTAGCTGTGATCCCTTATGCTCACCCGGACACCGGAGTCTGAAGCTGCTATTAATTCAATGGAAGCAGAGAAAGCCCAGACAGACCAGGAAGATTTAGTCCCCTGGAGGTCAGGAAAGCCTATATCCTAAGCCTGACCAAAAATAGGGCCAGGGATCCAAGCAGAAGATAGGGATCCCCCACACAAAAGTCCTCATTGTCAGTTGTGGAGTAGCATCCTGAGAAGGAAGAAAAAGAGTGGCACGTTCAGCTCCAGGCAGAACTTACCCCAATTACCACACACACTAAGAGAGGAGACCTCATAACTCTCCAAGGTGGACATCCCAAACTGCACCAATAACCTGGTTACCCTCCTGGACTGTGCCTGTTACCGGACATCAGTAAAAAGTTACCGAAACAGAGACTATTGTGTGTGCCTGCTTCACCGCCGCCGCCTGCAGCATTCCCAGCAGAAGCACTACTACTACTCCTTTTATCCACCCCGCTGCCCTGAGTTAAAGCTCCACCTTTGGGGAGCTGTACTACCAAAGCTGCATTTCCATCACCTCAGCGGCCAGTTGCAGCGCTGGTAACCCTTTTACCAGGTACCACACGTGGCGTCACGTTACAATTCCCCCATCATCATCACCCCCACCCGCCATTGAGGGTCCAGGGCACGGAACCGGGAACCGACCAGCCGTGATCCCCACTGAAGTAACCACCTGTCCTGTTATCCGAGTACCCCCTTCCAAGTTGACCGACTCATTTCTGTCATCACAAACAGGATCCCGTGCCCGGTAAAACCAGGTACTGTGTGCTTAAATTGGACTTTATTGACTGTTTTGTGAACTGTAAATTGGGCCTCCATTATCGCGCCACAGAAATTAAACTGCATCATAGAGAAGTTGGAAAAGAGCGCGAAGATAAGCCCCACCCCTCCGCTCTGCCTAGAATCAACAAAGTGCATTGGCTGGTTCCGGAAATACCCGAGGTGCTCCACTTCCCCTGTCAGAGCCGCTGACTACCAAAAAAAAAATTTACCTCAGCGGCTGGCAGCGGTTAACTAGGGGGGTACCGCTTTGAGTGACACAGACAATGTACAGGTCCCTGACAGAGAGGATGTCTGGAATGCAGCACCAACCGGTTCTGCAGCCACTGTGGGAACCGAAGCGCCCGGAGCAGTGGCCCGATAATGCCAATAGCCTTGCCGTACATACCGGGAGCTAAATGGTTACCAACCTATGAAGGTAAGCCCGGTACCTTAGCAGACTTCAAACGAAAAATGTGTGCAGTATTGGACATGTATGCAATGACAGGAAAGCAGCGAGCTGCTGTTGTGCTGGGACAATTAACAGGCGCAGCGAAGCTAGAGGTCTAGTCTTGGAGCGATGCTGACAGAGACTCTGTAGAAAATGTATTTGACAAGCACAAAGCTGCTTTTGAAAAACGCACACAGTCCGAACTAAGGATGATATTCTACCAATGCAAACAGAGACCGCAAGATACCATCAGAGACTTTGCCCTACGTTTACAAGGGGCACTCCAGTCCTTAAAACAGGTAGACCCGGCAAGTGTGCTAGAGGAAAACTGAGGAAGACTTATGAATGGACTGAGGTCGGCCTTTCACTGCCAGTAGGTACACATGTGGGTCTTAGATCATCCTGATGTGAACTTTAATGCATTAAAAGACCGTGCATAACCGTGCTACGAGACCCATTGCCTGCAGAACCTGCAACCCCATGCTGGCAGGTTAATATGTCTCCCTTAGACTTTGCAAGAAAAAAAGGGAGAGAAGGGGCGCATGTGTAGGATCACTATAGCTCAGTTAATATGGCGTTATTACAGGTGGCCACTCACCTGTTTAGGTTGTGTACGACCTGCACAACCCGGTGTAATAGCTTCTGATATATGGGGACCCCCGGCAATATGCACGCTCCGCTCCTTCGACCTCGCTGGTCCCCAGCTGTCCGTACAGGACCTTTCCGGTCACGTGGCGCCGGTCCCGGATGTGCGTCACTGCTTTTTACCTAGGGAACGCCAGATCCTTCACCTCTGTGCCCTCGCTGTGCTGCTCCAGCCGCTGATCCCTCAGGGGGAATAGAAGCTTGTAAGAATATGATTTAGCGGTCTTGTAGAAGCGCTACTAAAGCTCAGGCACCAGGATGATAGGGTTTATGAACAGCAATCTTTATTTTCCCCTCACAGCTCCACAACATGTTTCAACTGCTCAAGGCAGTCTTCCTCAGGTAGTGTAAGGGGGTGAACTGTGACATCACATCATATAGAGAACAAAAAACTTTGATTGGTTCCCCAATTAACTATGTTTAACTCCTCATGCACTTCTACAAACATTGTCAATAAAAAACGACATAATTAAACTACAATTTATACAATTCCCCTAATTCCATATTGAATATTAAAACTGCATATCTATATAAACCAGCTGTAGCTCATTAATAAAATCAAAACATATACATAAAAAATTATTAAAATTATTAAACTTACTATACACATTATTATAAAAAATTATTAAAATGAAATTATTATAAAAATGATTACTTCATATATATATATACACATGCACACACACACACATATACATATATATATTGAGACAAGGATTTTTTTTTTTTTTCTCTCTTTCCTTCCCTGAACTTTAAAGAGGATAAGTATTGGCACTGGAAGTAAGAGGAATAGCAGTTATAGTGACATCTGGTATATTTTGATCTAACTCGTTCTGTTTTGGCTCTTTACATATATCTAGATTTGTAAACTAATTCAACAGGAAAAGTATACTTTCAATACTTTCCACATATTATATATATACGTAAAATTCATTATTTTGTAAAAAATTATTATTTTGATACAATCACCCAAATGAACATTTGCATACCAACAGAATATTTTTTGGAAATAAAATATAATTGTTATATTAATGTTTTGTTACATTTTCCAAGGTTAAATTATGACCCTCTGGACTTAAAGTTCCCAACTTAAAGATCCAGTAACATTCTGTTTTAATAAGGGCCCCTAGGCGATCATTTACATTATCTCTTATCTGATCAATGATTGTGAGCTTCATTTTCGTGGCATCTTTTTGGTGGCAGATGGTATAATGCCTTGATAGACTGTGGAATTGATATCCAATCTTGATGTTGTGTCTATGCTTATTAAGCCTAGCATGCATGGTCTGTATGGTCCGCCCTATATATTGAGTACCACACGGACATTCGATTAAATAAATCTTAGACTTTGAACCTACTCCCAAAGACCCTGCAAAGGCGGTAGGACAAGCTGTAGCACCCAACCCTGCTGATGACCTACATGTCCAGGTACTGCAGCTAATCAAAATATGCAAGCCAAGACGGAGGCACAACCACGAAGCAGAATCCAGCTAACTGATCGCCTTGAGGATGTCCCATGGATAAGGAGGAAGCCCATGTCACCCGTGGAGGGGACCAACAAGTCGCCCGTTCAGTGGAACAACACACCATTGCAACGCAGAGCCATCGACTACATGGACTCTTCTGGACAACCTGTCTGCCTTCGTTGCAACAAACCAGGCCACTTCACAAGAGGATGTCCTTTAATCCCAAGATTCCTGGGTCCAAGGGCCAATCCCCAGGAGTAAGACGACAGGGCCCATATGACTGGCATAGTCGGTATGTGGGAGGCCATCCGTACCTCAACATTACGCTAGAAGGAATCCCCACATCGGCCCTACTGGACACCGGGTCACAGGTTACCACCATCCCACATATCCTTTACAAACAATTTTGGTGTGATACTGATCTTAGGCCTCCAACCTCTAGCTTTGTCATTTTTGCAGCTGATGGATAACCACTGAATCAGGTGGGGCTTAGAGAAGTGACAATAAAGCTGGGGAGGGTGGAGTTAAAAGGCCAAGGGTTATGTGTGATAGAAGATGACCCTAATGAAAAATACCCTACATGGTAATTTGTACTAATGTAATTAAAAACTGCCTTGGAGAAGTGTTGTTTTTACTCCAACAGATTGCTGTGACTGCTTGTAATGGGCGGGAGAGAGTCCTCCAAATAGAAATCCGAGCCCATCCACAAGCAATAGGTAAATCTGTCTGGGGAGAGATTGGCAGTGTACGGGTAACAGACCCGTTTCCTATCGTGTTACCACCGAAAAGTGAAATGATGATATGGTGTCGAGCAGCTATAGGTCTCAGAGGAAAGGAATACCAGGCAGTTGTAAAGCCGGTATATTCAGAGCATAGACCTACACTACTGACAGCCACAGGGGTGATGGATGTACGCAAGGGAAGAGTACCAATCCGTGTATTAAATTATGGGGAAGAAGAAACAAAACTACCCCGGTATGCTACTGTAGCAAAGCTGTATACTGTCTGTGACAACAACATACAGACAGTAGAGCCCTTTTCCCCATTAAACCAGGCGGAGGATAACAACTTCAAATGACAGCTAAAGGAGTGGTGTCAGCAGTTGCACGTAGTAACTGATGCCACCCCTCCCCACCAGAAGCATAGAGTCTACCGGGTAGCACAAGAGTTTGAACATGTATTCAGTAAGCATCCATTAGATTTTGGGAGGACTAACGGGTACACCATCACATACCCAAAGGAGATCATCCCCCAATTAAAGTGAGACACAGTCCCATTCTTGCAAACCACTACCAGTGTGCCAAAGAGATGCTGCAGGACATGAAGGAAGCCGGGGTTATAAGAAATAGCTGTAGTCCCTGGGCAGCCCCCTTAGTCCTAGGCAGAAAGAAGGATGGCACTATACGGATGTGTGTGGATTACAGGGAAATCAATAAGATCACTCACAAAGATGCTTACCCGTTACCCCGAATAGAGGAGTCTCTTGCTGCATTAAAGACTGCTAATTATTTCTCTACGTTAGATCTCACTAGCGGATATTGGCAGGTCTCCGTTGCAAAAGAAGATCGGGAGAAGACAGCATTCACAACACCAATGGGCCTATGCGAATTCAACAGCATGCCATTCGGGTTATGCAATGCACCAGGAATGTTTCAAAGACTCATGGAATGTTGCCTGGGACACTGGAACTTCGAGACTGTACTGTTATACCTGGACAACATCATCGTGTATTCCAAAACCTATGAAGAACATCTGGAACACCTGGCAGAGGTATTTACAGCTCTAACAAAGTACAGAATGAAGCTCAAACGTCACCTCCTGAAACCAAAAGTCCTGCTGAAACCAAAAGTCCAATACCTTGGGCATGTGGTCAGCGCAGATGGAGTAGCACCAGACCCAGAAAAAGTGACAGCTATCCAGTACTGACAGAGGCCAACCACCGTCAGAGAGGTACGTCAATTCTTAGGTTTGGTTGGGACTACAGAAGATTCATTAAGGTCTACACAAAGATGGCAGCACCCCTACAAGATCTTGTGGTAGGCCAAACTAAGAAGAGAAGGTCTTCAGAGCCACCATTGGAATGGGGAAAGGAACAAGAAGACTCCTTCAAGCAGATGAAGTGGGCTCTGACCGGTGAGGAAATCCTGGCTTACCCTGATTATAACCTATCATTCGTCCTCTACACTGACGCAAGCAATGTAGGCCTGGAAGCAGTACTATCGCAGATACAGGATGGCAAGGAAAGAGTAATTGCCTATGCCAGCAGAAAACTTTGACCCACTGAGAGGAATCCAGAAAACTACAGTTCCTTGAAGTTGGAGTTCCTGGCCTTGGTCTCGGCTATAACAGAGCAGTTCAAGCATTACCTGGCAGCTTAAAAATTAACCGTCTTCACGGACAACAATCCATTAACACACTTGGATACTGCGAAGTTTTGTGCATTGGAGCAACGCTGGATGGCCCGACTGTCAAACTAGACCATCAAGTACCGGGCAGGCCGTAAAAATGCAAATGCTGATGCCCTCTCCAGAAACCCTCAAGTACATTTGCAAGGATTTGAAGAAGAGACGGATGACTTGGAGGAAGTAGAACTCCCAGATTTCCATAATAGTAGAAAATGGAAATTGACAGAAACATATATCTACCAAAACAATCAGAATGTTGCACTAAACCAGTTGCCTCACTATGGATGCAAAGAGACACAAGACAGTGATCCGGCAGTGAGCCTAGTGAAGAGGCTGGTAACCCAACCGGATTCCCAACTTGAAAAGAATGCTCCACCAGAGGCCCAATACCTGTGGAAAGAAAGAAGCAGGTTATTCATCTATCAAGATCAACTATGCAGACGGTATATCAATCCCAGAACACATGAAATGGTATGGCAAATTGTGGTTCCAAAGAGAGATGTCCAAATGGTGTTAGAAGCGTACCATAATGAAGCAGGGCACTTTGGATGGAGAAAACTGGAAATATTGTTACGCGAGAGATTCCATTGGATCGGCATGAGGTCTACCATAGAGAAATGGTGTAAAAATTGTGGACCATGCTCATTAAGAAGAAAAGACCAAAACTGCCAGAAAGCACCACTACAGCCTATCATTACTAAACAGCCATTAGAACTGGTAGCCTTAGATCACGTCAAACTCACACCCAGCAAATTGGGCTATACCTATGCTCTTACCATGGTGGACCACAATTCCAGATTCTTAGTGGTAGCTCTGGTGAAAGACTTAACAGCTCAGACATCCACAACAACCTTTCAAGCCTATTTCTGCAGACCACACGAGTATCCAGAACAGGTATTGACAGACCAAGGTCCTGCCTTTGAAGGTGAAGTATTTCAAGAGTTCTGTAACTTTTACGGATGCAAGAAAATTAGTACCATGCCTTACCATCCCCAAACCAACGGAATGTGCGAAGAGATGAATCACATGGTAATGGAATTGCTGAAAACTCTGCCCTTTGAAGAGCGAAACAGATGACCAGAGAAGTTAGCAGACCTTGTTGACATCTACAGCAACATACCAGTAAGCTCAACAAATTGTACCCCTGCATACCTCATGAGAGCAAGACCAGGAAAATTGCCAGCAAGAAACAAACTAACAAAAGCACACGAGGAACACCCTTAACACCAGGTGAATTGGTTTTGAAAAGGAAAAACAGACTCCACAAGTTAGATGATCAATGGGAAGCAGAACCATACACTGTATTACCATCAAACTTTGAAAACCATAAGACCTGTCTGATCATCAAAGACAATAGAGAAACAACAGCAACAGTGTCCAGAGATCATTTAAAGAAGTATCCTCAACCACCACAACCAAAAGAATATGCCTCTTGTCCAAAACCCAAAGAAGAGGAGCCAAAGACAGTCCAGACAATCTTAGAACTACCTGCAGATTGGCCCCAAATAGAAGATGCATACCTAATACCCATGTTGACATTCCCAAAACCAGTTAAAGAACCAAGAGCAGAAGAACCACCCATTGTAGCAGAGCCAGAGAATCCTGCCATTGGTGCACCTGCCATTCCTACTGTGAGATCAGGTGGTCACAGACTGTTACCCAGTTTCCCTGTAACACATAGACCCACTCACAATAGTCATACACCAGAATTGCGTAGATCAACCCGTGTCAATTTCAGACACCCACCACTCAGATACAGAGAATAAGCTGTAAAATGTGGGAAATGTAAATATGTTTAAAATGTAAATATGTAACTAATGTTAGTGTATAGAAGGGTGAAGAGTAGGCTAAAAGAGCTCACGCTAGGTACACAACATCAGTGCTAAAATGAGAAACAAATTTTTGGCAATAGCTGGCAGTGCCCCAAAAAGCCATAGCTTGTTTCTTGGTTTGGGGTACAGGCCAGTCTCTAATACCCTGGATTTTGGAATGTTCAGGACGTAGTTTCCATCCTACTTCTCTATGCCATAGGTATTGGATTTCACCCATCCCCAATTGGCATTTAACAGGTCAAATGGTTAGGCCTGCTTCAAGAATCCGGTCAAGAACAACTGCTACTTGATTCAAATGTTCCTCCCACGTGTGGTTGAAGATAGCAATATCATCCAAGTAGACACAAGCAAAGTCGCCACATCCCCAGAGGATCTGGTACACCATTCTCTGAAAGGTTGCAGGTGCATTCTTCATTTCGAAAGGCATGTTTAGAAATTCATATAGACCAAAGGAGGTTATAAAAACTGACCTTTCTCTCCCTCCCTCCGTTAGAGGGATTTGCCAGTATCCCTTACTGAGATCCAAGGTAGTGACATATCAGGCCCCAGCTAGGCAGTCTAGAAGTTCATCAATACTGGGCATTGGGTGAGAATTACTAATGGTATTGTCATTTAGTCATTTGTATTCCACACAAAATCAAATACTCCCATTTTTGGGGGGTATTAACACCACAGGAGAGGTCCAAGGGCTATGGGAGACCTGAATTACCCCAAGCAGTAACCTCTACTCAAGTTCGTGCTGCATGGTGCTTCTAACTAATTCTGGTACTTGGTAAGGAGCCTGCTGTATGGGACATATGCCCTGAGTGTCCACATGACGTTGGGTTACTGTGATTCCACCTGGTCGGGATGAGACAGCAGCCTGTCTCTAATGGAGCACTCCCAGCATTTGTTTTTTCTCTAAGGAATTCAAGTGATCTCTTAGGGTACCTTTACACGCGGCAACTTTTCTAGGAATTTCACTGGCAACTTACTGGTTGCAGTGAAATCATGGACACATTGTTCTATCTTGTTGCTGTGTACAAATGGAACAATGTGTCCTTGATTTCACTGCAACCAGTAAGTTGCCAGTGAAATTCCTAGAAAAGTTGCCGCGTGTAAAGGTACCTTAAGAGAAACCTGTTCCACAGTGGATGGGTCTTTTGTTGCTTTCACAAGATCAGGTAGTGCGCCATCCGCCTCCTGATTATCTTCTGAAGCAACTGACAGCTTGGTATCACTGGTGTGGTCCGGTCATGGTATTCCTTATTTCATATTCACATGGTCAGTCTTTTGCCTTAAACCCTGATAAATCTTAATCAAGAAGATAATTGATGTCATTACATTTGCAGTTTATTTTGCCAATGGGGATCAATCATTAAGACATGTTGTCCTTCTGCAAACTTCCGATAGCATGCTTTATGGTCATTCCATGTTTTCTGTCTGGCTTGAGCCATCCGCACATGATCCTGAGCAAAACTAGCAAGTTGAGCAAGGGTTTCCCAAAGTTTTAGGACATGTGGAACAACAGAGATTCCCGTATCTTCAACTTGCCCCTCCCAATATTCTTTTAGCAGGGTTAAATGTCCTCTGACCTTTCTTCCATAGAGTAGCTCAAAGGGGAAAAACCCAGTGGATTCCTTGAGAACTCCCAGTCTGCATCCCTGTCAGTGAAGGCCCTTAGCATATTATTCAGCGTGCCATTGAATCATTAAAAAAGTCCTTTTGTTTGAGGATGATTTGGTGTAGTGCAGATCATTCATACTTCACAAGTGCGTCAAAGATACTGTACCAGCTCAGACATGATGTAAGAGCCTTGGTCTGACAGGATCTCACTTGGGAATCCTACTCTGGTGAAAATGGTAATCAGGGCCTCAGCCACCTTGGCTGCAGAAATACTTGACAAAACCACCGCTTCTGTATACTGGGTGGCATAGTCCACAACAGTGAGAATGTACTGCTTTCCAGATTTACTTGGTTTAACCAGGGGTCCAATGATATTGACAGTTACTCTTTGAAAGGGTTCTTCTATTATAGGAAGTGGTTTCAAGGGTGTCTTTGGGTGATCTCTTGGTCGCCCTCTATGCTGACATATGTTGCGAGTTGGGCAGAAATGCGTCACTGCTTGGCCAGTCCAATAGAAAATTTGAGTCAATCATCTTTCAGTGTGAATTTTGATTTGATAGTCAGCAGTAGGGATGTCATGAGCAAGGTTTAATTGGGAAGCTGTATTTTGAGGGGACAATTAGCTGTTTGCTATAAATCCAAGGTTTATCTAGGCAGTCAGTGTTGGTAACCCGATATAACCTGATATAGGTGTCCATTTTTTCTGATACTTTTTTGTCTGTTTTCCTCTAACTGCTCTATTTCATCCTGAGCTTTAAAACTAGCTAGGGTAGGGTCAGTATCTACCTGTTGTCTAAACTGAACATTATCCCAAGTGACACTTATATGAACCCCACCAGAAGAATCACTCACCAGCTATGAAGGCAGTTCTGGTGGCCTTATTTCCATTGACGGGTTTAACATTTCCATATCTACTGCTCTCTTAGCTTGACTTTGGGTTACCAACCGACAAAGTGGCATTGAAGATTCCCCACATCGTTTCCTAGAAGAATGTCTGTAGGAAAGCCGCTCCTAACACCAATAATGCATTTTTTTGCTCCAAAGCCATAATTTGGGGACACACTCACTCATGGAATATATCTCTGAGTACCTCTAGCCAATTCAATGGCAATTCCTGGTCCCTTGTTAATTGCTTCTGATTGAATTACGTGAGGATCGGCTATGGTGAGAAAAGCCGCAGTGTCACAAAAGCTAACATATTTTAGGCCATCCAGCATGAGCTCCTGTAGATGTTTGTGCTGAAGATCAGAAGAACAGGTGGCTGTGGCTCGCACCCTATAGACCCTTGGTTGGGAAGTCAACATATCAGAGTCACTTGGCAAATCATCAAGAAGAGAACCCAGCTCTTCAACTGTTAAGGGTATCTGTAGATAATGGACAGGAAAAGGCCGGTTTCACATCATGGCAAGATCAGGTCTGGGGCTGTCTGGTGTGAACCAGACAGCCCCGAACCCGATTTGGTGCTAAGGCAGTCCAATGGAGCCAGATGGAGCCAATTGGCAGCTATTTGCAATCCGGTTTCCATTTGTCCGGGAGGATCCGGGAGAATTCAGATTTTTCTCCCAGACACAAAAACATTGCTTGCAGCATTTTTGTGTCCGGGGCAAAAATCAGACAAAATCGGATCCTCCCGGATTTGGCGCGATCCGGAACCCCCTAACATGGGAGTCTATGGCACCGGATCATGCCGGATCTGACGAAAAATCGGATCCGGGAGCTGGACACTGGGTGCTGAAGTTTAGCAGCAAGCGCTGCTAAACTTCAGCACCTGGAGCTGTCCCCTGTAGAGATTGCAGGACCATGGCTAGCTCTTGGCTAGCCACGATCTTGAAATTTCAGCTCCTGCTGCAGCGATCTGCTGAATCCGGCTGCAAACCAGATGGGAGGGCATATTTGCCCTCCGGTTCTGTTTCTAAATCGGGTCCAGAGCTGTCCGGTTCACACTGGACAGCTCCGGACCTGATCATGCCGTGATGTGAAACCGGCCAAAGGTGGTCTGTAGCTGTTCTGCCTCCGAACACCTGGACAATGGGCTTGCAGATGACCAGGTTGCCCACATCCATAACATCTGGGTTCTATGATTTTTACTCCACATCATATTACCGAAGCTGAGGCAAGAGTAATGGGAGGCACATTTACAAGGGGTTTGCCATGAGTTGGTAGTCTAGTGGAACGGTGAACATTGGAGGCCGAAGGACAAGTGCTGGGGAGCTGGTAGTTTTTATCTCCCTGACTAGCAGTTTTTCCACTGAGGTTTGATGGTGAGAACCTCATCAGCTAGAGCGGCAGCTTGTTCCACTGTTGCAGGTTTCCTCTACTGCACCCATACCCGGATCTCAGTAGGGCATTTCGCATAGAATTGTTCTTTTAGGATGACCTGGAGGAAGGTCTCCAAAGTTAAGGACCCCTCTCCCTGCAGCCAGCAAACATGCTTGTTTGAGCCTGTGGGCATACATCTTGAAAGACACTTTCCCATAACAGGCAAAGGAGTGGAACTGAGTCCTGTCGGTGTTTAGGGGTACTCCACAATCTTCCAGGATTGTACCTTTAATCTCCCCATACTTGCAGTTCCACCAAGGATCCATAGCTATATAGGCTTCAGCAGTTCCACCATCTAGGGACCCCACCAGATGTCTGACTCGCTCCCTTTCCAGCACTTTCACTAACCAACATTGAGGTTGGAAGAAGCCCTCAATATTTCCTGCAGCCTCATTGAAAGGCTTAAAGTCCTTGCAGGACACTCTGGGAGATTCCCTCATGGTGGGTGATGTGGTTAAAGTCTGTCTAAAGCTTCTAGCTGCTTGAACAGTGAGCTTCCTCTCCTGTGCTCTGCACCTCCCTCTTATGTTCTATGGTGGCCTCATCCCCCAACAATGCCCTCTCTTGAACTCTGTTAATGGCCTCCCGCTTATCTTCTATGGTGGCCTCATCTCCAAGCAATGTCATATCCTACTCATACCACACAACACATTGAACTTTTTGGTTATTTACCTCCATCTCCGGTCTTTACTGCCTTTGCTGTGAGAATCATTTTTCAGTGCCATTTTGCAGGCAAGCTGCTTCCAAGGCCTCAATAAGTTGCTGCTTGGACAGAGCTTTGTAGCAGACTCCTAATTCACGGGCCTTTGTTTGTAGGCTCAACACAGTCCAGTTCCTGTATCCTGAGGTTCTGGTTCAAGATGTTGATGGGCTGTTGCCCTCCATTCCTTCTGCTCTGATCCCTCCAGTGCAAACCAGTTTGTGATGGGGTGTGTGACTGAGCTGAAAGGGACACCAAGCCAATGAAAATTCCAAAGAGATGTATAGTTTAGGCTGTGGTCACAGTTTTTTTAGTGCCTTTTAAAAACGCATGCTTTTTTACATGCGTTTTTCATGTCAGCATGAGTTTTTTAAGGTCTCTGATGGCTCCCTGCGTTTTTGGCTGCGTTTTTGAATCTGCACCTAAAAATAGTGCTTGTAGTATTTTTTTGAGCGTTTTGAAAAACGCATGCGTTTTTGTAGAAAACGCATGCGTTTTTATAACATGGGTTCCTATGGAAAACGCATGCAAAAACGCATGTACAGTTAATAACTTTTAGTGCCATTCAAAAACGCATGCGTTTCCCATAGGAGCCCATGTTAAAAAAAACGCATGCGTTTTTTCCGGAAACGCATGCGTTTTTTTAACATGGGCTCCTATGGGAAACGCATGCGTTTTTGAATGGCACTAAAAGGTACTAACTGTACATGCGTTTTGCATGCGTTTTCCATAGGAACCCATGTTATAAAAACGCATGCGTTTTCTACAAAAACGCATGCGTTTTTGGATATGCTCCAAAAACGCATGGGACAGTCACACATGCTTTTTGGCTATTAGGGCATGCGTTTTTTAACATGGGGGCCTATGGGTGCGTTTTTTTACATGCGTTTTTGAAAACGCAGGTCTCCAAAAATGCATGTGAAAAATGGTACTGTGACCCCAGCCTAACAGGGAAAAAAGAACATCACAAATGAAAGTAATTCTGCAGGCTCCATAATGAGTCTACAACAGCAGAAACAAGTCCGGGGACGCCACCCGATAATCCAACACCAGGGAAAATTTAGAAATAGTCCTTGGGTGAGTTCAATGGATCCAGCAGATGAGAGACACAGCATAATTCCACGTGGCAGCTTTTAACAATACACATGGTCACCAGGCTCTTGACTCAACCTAAGAGCCCAGCCCTTTGCACTTCAGCACACAACTGACTGATCAACCATGAGTGTATTCTCCAGTCTCTTTGGATCAGCCCCTGTATATGGGAAGGGTTCACACCCACTTTTGAACATTTGGCTACAATCAGAAGATTCCAGAAACCCAGACTCTGTTCTGTCTATAGGTTTGTATATTGGAGGGAAATGGAGTCTGACGCTACTCTCTGTCTCTGACCTCTCCCCACCCCCTTCCCTCAACAAACATGTTCTGCACACTATCCTACACTGTCAGAAGGTAGGAGAAAAGCAGCACTTAAACGTAGTAATGCTTTTTCCCGATAAGTTACCGAACAAATCTGAGTTTGCCGACTTTTTTGCAAAAACCTCGGATTTCCGATTGCGAACCACATCTGTAATGTTCGTGTAAAATTTTAAATTGGTGAACATGTCAGGGAAGGTTCACTCATCTCTACTCATAAAATTCACTAAAGGGTACAAGCTAACAATATATAGGGAGGTAATATTAAATAATTATTTGACATCTATCAATTCTAACTTTTGAGAACATGGAAAAGACCATGTTAAAAACACAGAGCACACGGATTACACATGGATTGCACATGGATACTAAGTGAGGCTAGGGTCACAATTGCATTTTTATACAAGCGTTTTTGGAGACCTGCGTTTTCAAAAACGCATGTAAAAGCGCACCCACAAGCCCCCATGATAAAAAACGCATGCCCTAATAGCAAAAACGCATGTGTGACAGTACCATGCGTTTTTGGTGCATTTCCAAAAACGCATGCGTTTTTTAATATGGGGCCCTATGAGAAACGCATGCAAAAACGCATGTACAATTAGTGCCATTCAAAAACGCATGTGTTTTCCATAGGAGCCCATGTTAAAAAAACGCATGCATTTTAGAAAACGCATGCGTTTTTGAATGGCACTAAAAGGTACTAATGTACCATGCGTTTTTGCATGCGTTTTCCATAGGGGCCCATGTTATAGTGCATGCACTATTTTTTGGTGCGGATTTAAAAACGCAGCCAAAAACGCAGGGAGCCATCACACACCTTAAAAAACTCATACGGACATTTAAAAACGCATGGTAAAACGCATGAGTTTTTAAAAGGCACTACAAAAACGCATGCCAACTGTGACCCCAGCCTGAGAGAAAAATTGCACTAGCATAGCACTCGCATGACATATGGATTGAAAATAGCATATCACACACATCTCAGGCTGGGGTCACACTTGGCATGAGTTTTTTTTAGTACGTTTTACCATGCGTTTTTACATGTCCGCATGAGTTTTTTAAGGTGTGTGATGGCTCCCTGCGTTTTTGGCTGCGTTTTTAAATCCGCACCAAAAAAATAGTGCATGCACTATTTTTTGGTGCGTTTTGAAAAGCGCATGCGTTTTTGTAGAAAACGCATGCGTTTTTATAACATGGGCCCCTATGGAAAACGCATGCAAAAACGCATGGTACATTAGTACCTTTTAGTGCCATTCAAAAACGCATGCGTTTTCCATAGGAGCCCATGTTAAAAAAACGCATGCGTTTTCTAAAACGCTTGCGTTTTTTTAACATGGGCTCCTATGGAAAACGCATGCGTTTTTGAATGGTACTAATTGTACATGCGTTTTTGCTTGCGTTTCCCATAGGGCCCCATATTAAAAAACGCATGCGTTTTTGGAAATGCACCAAAAACGTATGGTACTGTCACACATGCGTTTTTGCTATTAGGGCATGCGTTTTCTTAACAGGGGGGCTATGTGTGCGTTTTTACATGCGTTTTTGAAAACGCAGGTCTCCAAAAACACTTGTAAACCCTAGCCTCACTCAGGAGTTTTCTGGAGCAAATATGGATAGAGTTTTCATATGCCAGTGTCAGAGCACCCATAGGGTACCTTTACACACGGCTACATTTGTAGCTTGTCACCAGGTAACTTACTGGTTGCAGTGAAATCATGGATACATGGTTCTATCTTGTTGCTGTGTACAAATGGAATCATGTATCCATGATTTCACTGCAACCAGTAAGTTACCTGGTGACAAGCTACAAATGTAGCCGTGTGTAAAGGTACCCTTAGGGTACCTTTACACGCGGCTACATTTCTAGGGTGGCTACAGGTAACTTACTGGTTGCAGTGAAATCATGGAGAGATTATTCCATTTGTACACAGCAACAAGATAGAACCTTGTCTCCATGATTTCACTGCAACCAGTAAGTTACCTGTAGCCACCCTAGAAATGTAGCCGCGTGTAAAGGTACCCTTATGGCCACTTTACACGCAGCTACAGGTAAGAGGGTGTCAACAGGTAACTTACTGGCTGCAGTGAAATCATGGAGACATGGTTCTATCTTGTTGCTGTGTACAAATGGAACTATGTCTCCATGATTTTACTGCAGCCAGTAAGTTACCTGTTGACACCCTGTTACCTGTAGCTGCGTGTAAAGTGGCCATGATACTGTGGATCTACAGCAATCTAGTTCTTAACGTCTCATTTTACGAAATGTTATGTACCAAATAACATGCGTGTTTGGAGTTTATTGATTTTTTTTAAAAATGGGAATATGCTGATTCTTTAAATTCAAGAAAGAGATGTCAATATAGCCTTAATATTTCTATAGCAATTAAGAAGGCAATTTAAGCTTGGTGCTGCTAACAAGTATGCTTGATTATTTGGAAGCAATACCCACTTTGTATAAATACAGAAATTGTAGCTTGTAGTTTTTGAACTTGTATTTGGTAACACCATGCCAAGGAGAGAAAACATCTTCACTTATTTTTTAGAAGCAGTTTCAAAGGTTCAAAAAGTCATTTGGTTGTTTGGGAAATAATAAGCTAACATAAGAAAGCCGTATGTGAAAAAAGTAAATATGTCACATGATGTATTGATATTGTACATAATGATACATTGCTTGCATTTAGGGTGCTTGTACATAAAGTACTTGTATTGCAAACTAGACATCTGCTACATGTGAGCCCATCTGTTAATTTAAATGTTTCATTAAGAATACATCTTTTTAATAGAATAAAGAAAAATAAGAACACTGTCCAAGTGGGTGTCATGTGAACTAATTATAATCATTAGAGATGAGCAGGTCGACTAGCGGAAGTTAAACATCGAGTTAAATTTAATTTGCAGAATCCTGCTTAGGTTGGGGTTATCCGATCCGAGACACTCTGCTGTGAGCTTGAGCCATGTATCATGCAACTGTGATGGGATCCTGCGATAAGATCACAGCTGCATAGGAGAGGAAGAGATTAATCTTCCCATCGCCTCTATTGTCGTCTCAGCATATATCATGCTACACTTGTCTATATGCCAAGTGAAGTTAGATATATCACTCGCACCCACAGACTTGTATGGGTGCAAGTGATCCAAGACTCTCAGACAATGTGTCACAGTGTAATGGAAATGCTGGTGAGGGAATGTCAGTTACGGGCAAGGGTGACCAGGAAAAAATAATCTGTCTCTAGACTGGGAACCCTGAGTAGCCCTGACCCCAAAGGTATCTCTGATGGTGAGAAGGATTGACTCTCCACTCTAAGCCCTAACTCCTCCACCAGCCCTGCGCTATTCCCCCTCATCTCCCTCTACTGAACCAGGGTACAGCAACTCTAAAGGGAAAGTTCACAGCAGCAAAAACAAACAGATCTGCACAGCACAGCTTCCAGGTATGGAGTAAAACTCTATCAGCAGCAACACCTGGTGGAAGGAGAGGCTACTTAAAGGTTAGGATACTCACACATTAACTTCACATCTACCAGGACACAGCAATAGATCTGGCATTAACTCATGCAGTACTAGAGGGAATTCACCCACTTTAAGTTACAGTAGTATCAAGAATAGACCACAGATAATGAGTGCTAGACAGCGTGTGACAGTACCTCCTATTTTAAGAGACGCCTCCGGACTCAAAACCGGACACGTCCTGAAAAGGTCCACAGTTCCCGAGGTACGAGATATGAAAAATGTCATGGGTTTCCAACACTGGAGGTAGTTCGAGTCGGTATAACACAGGGTTGCAAATGGCCGATATCCTAAATGGACCAATATACCCTGGAACTACGACCTCCAGCAGCACGCCTCCATCTGATGTGCTTGGACAACACCTACACATACTCGTTCACTCTCAGGTCTGGACCTGCACATTCATTTCCATGTCTGCGCTCACAGAGGGCACACATCCAGGATGGAAACAGCAGCAGTGTCCCCCCAGGTCCTACAGCTCCCTCTCCTGAAGTGCACTGTAGGAACCACCATCCTTCCCTGGCTCCTCCTCCTGGAATGACGCCTAGACCCACCATTAATCTGAGACGGAGTGGGTGCACAGCTCAGATCAAAACATCAAAGTGGTAGGGGTGCTACTTGCCAACAGGACCAGAGTAAACATTGAAGAGAAGAAGTTGACAAATTTACGCAGCACTTCACAAGTCAAATATAATGCAAAAGATAATTGTTATTAGGACACATGAACACACAAGTTAAAACCATTTAAAAACAATGCATGAATGCAAAGAAACACAAAATAATCCATAATGGGAGGGTCTCTGCAGATGACATATGAAATGAGCCCAAACCATTACATGCAGTTTTCCAATCCCCAATGGCAAATCCAATTTGTTATGTTGGCCCTAACAAATGTTCAAATGTAGAACCACTGCCAATGAGCATTCACACCCGAGTTTCAATATACAGTTTTTTTGTAGTAAAGATTATTACAATATAGACACGACTTAAATTATGAAGAGGTCACATATAGTGCCATTACATCCGAAGAGCATGTAGAGGAACTGTATATAGGCTTAACATCCTGGAAATGAATGCAAGAGCAATGACTGCTGCTGAATAACCCAATACAACAGTACCTCCTGCCCTGAATTTCACTATATCACCCTGAGTTTTCAGCCTGCAGCTATACCTATCAATTCCTCCTACCTTGGAGATATGGGACTACCCTACTTAGTTTAATCCTAGTGTATTGGTGTGCGTTATTGATTTGAGGTGAGGTACCATTATATTGGTACAATGACACTATATATTAAGACTCGGCTGTGAATGCTCATTGACAGTGGTTCTACGGTCATGGCCAAAAGTTTTGAGAATGACACCAAAATTATATTTTCACATGATCTGCTGCCCTCTGGTTTTTATTTGTGTTTGTCTGATGTTTATATCACATACAGAAATATAATTGCAATCATATTATGAGTGCCAAAAGGTTATATTGACAGTTAGAATGAGATTGTTGCATCAAGTCAATACTTGCAGTGTTGATCCTTCTTCTTCGGGACCTCTGCAATTCTCCCTGGCTGCTCTTAATCAATTTCTGGATCAAATCCTGACTGATAGCAGTCCATTCTTGCATAATCAATGCTTGCATTTTGCCAGAATTTGGTGGTTTTTGTTTGTCCGCCCGTCTCTTGATGATTGACCACAAGTTCTCAATGGGATTAAGATCTGGGGAGTTTCCAGGCCATGGACCCAAAATCTCTAAGTTTTGTTCCCTGAACCATTTAGTTATCACCTTTGCTTTATGGCAAGGTGCTCCATCATGCTGGAAAAGGCATTGTTGGGTGCCAAACTGCTCTTGCATGGTTGGGAGAAGTTGCTCTTGGAGGACATTCTGGTACCATTCTTTATTCATGGCTGTGTTTTTAAGCAAGACTGTGAGTGAGCCGATTCCCTTGGCTGAGAAGAAACCCCACACATGAATGGTTTCAGGATGCTTAACAGTTGGCATGAGACAAGACTGGTGGTAGTGCTCACCTCTTCTTCTCCGAATAAGCTGTTTTCCAGATGTCCCAAACAATCGAAAAGGGGATTCATCAGAGAAAATGACTTTACCCCAGTCCTCAGCAGTCCACTCCCTGTACCTTTTGCAGACTATCAGTCGGTCCCTGATGTTTTTTCTGGAGAGAAGTGGCTTCTTTGCTGCCCTCCTTGAAACCAGGCCTTGCTCAAAGAGTCTCCGCCTCACAGTGCATGCAGAAGCACTCACACCAGCCTGCTGGCATTCCTGAGCAAGCCCGACACTGCTGGTAGTCCGATCCCGCAGCTGAAACAGTTTTAAGATACAGTCCTGGCGCTTGCTGGTCTTTCTTGGGCGCCCTGGAGCCTTTTTGACAACAATGGAAGCTCTCTCCTTGAAGTTCTTGATGATGCAATAGATTGTTGACTGAGGTGCAATCTTTCTAGCTGCGATAGTCTTCCCTGTTACGCCATTTTTGTGCAGTGCAATGATGGCTGCACGTGTTTCTTTAGAGATAACCATGGATAACTGAATAGAAACAATGATAATAAGCACCAGCCTCCTTTTAAAGTGTCCAGTGGTGTCATTCTTACTTAATCATGACTGATTGTTCGCCAGCCCTGTCCTCATCAACACCCACACCTGTGTTAATGGAACAATCACTAAAACGATGTTAGCTGCTCCCTTTGAGGCAGGACTGCAATGATGTTGAAATGTGTTTTGGGGGTTAAAGTTCATTTTCTAGGCAGATATTGACTTAGCAAGTAATTGCTGTTAAGCTGATCACTCTTTATGACATTCTGGAGTATATGCAAATTGCCATTAGAAAAACTGAAGCAGTAGAGTTTGTTAAAGTTATTATTTGTATCATTCTCAAAAGTTTTGGCCATGACTGTACATTTGAACATTGCTTAGGGCCAATAAAACAAATTGTTTTTGCTATTGGGGATTGGACAACTGCAAGTAATGGTTTGGGCTCATTTCCTATGCCATCTGCAGGGACCCTTCCATTATGGATTATTTGGTGATTTTTTTGCATTCATGTATTTTTTTTAAATGGTTTTAACTTGTGTGTTCATGTGTCCGAATAAAAATTATCTTTGGTATTATATTTGACTTGTGGAATGCTGTGTACATTTGTCAACTCTTTCTCTTCAATGTCCACCATTAATCTGAGGTATAGTCCAGACTCCACTCCCTTTTCCAGGCTCACTCCCAATCACTTCTGGTAGTTGGTTAGGAATTGGTGCAACCAGTATGGTAAAATAGTTTTAGCTAGGCAATTACTCACACAGAAAGTCCCCAACTTACAGATTTTCTGGCCCACCAATCAACCACCGGGTTGTGTTTCTCCAGTCAGGAAAGGACCAATACAATCGGAGTGGGCAGATTCTCCAAGAGGTGACAGGACAGGACCTCTTGGAGGAGAGTTCCTATGATCAAGTTCACATTACGCATCACTTGGGAGAGGACCTTCTGGCTGAGTGGAATTGAGTTGATTGATGCAATGGGAATGGGTCTCACTAAAGCACTGCTGGTGAGACGATGAGCCTAAGAAAAAGCAAGAATCCATCAAATTGACCCCCACTCCGCTGTCGACCAGTACTGGTACAGCAAAGGTCACCCTATCAGGTTCACCACACACCTGAGCCAAAGCAACAAAAAGCCCATCCACCGACCGCAGCGATGATGAGTCGGACGGGAGGGAGAATCCCAGGTCTGGGGGTCCTCTTTAAGAAGGTAAACTATTATCCCCATATTATCAGCCAACGCCAGGTAACCCACAACGTGCTGCAATTGTTACACTACCTGAGTTTGCAGACCAGTTACCTCTTCAGAGGTCGTCTGTATCAGGCAAGAAAATGAATCAGAGGAGGCAGTCTGAGACATAATGACTTAAGGAGAATGGTAGGGTTGCTGATAATGTCATGGTGTAGTGGAAATGCTGGTGAGGGAATGGCAGTTACAGGCAGGGTGACCAGGGAAAACTAGTCTGTCCCTAGACTGTGAACCCTGAATAGCCCTATCCCCAAAGGTACCTCTTATAACCTGATCTAGCATCAACTAAGGTCAAGCATCAGAGGTCAGTAATTGTCCTCCTAGTTATCTATTGATTAATACAACTGGACGGAAACCAATGAGTGATAAACCAGATAATATTCCATAATGGGAAGCAGGTAACACAGGAGAAGTGCCAGTGGTTTCATACTCATACACAGTTGTGTTTCTATACATTCCAACAACCGAGTCGGGTGCTGCATATGTCAGCAGTATTTTCAGAATGCTAATGCGAATTTTGTTGAATTACACTTTTTCTTTTGGGTGAGCTGGTGCCACTTTGGTGCATTCTGGGCATAATTTTTTCAAATGGGGAGACATTTCTTGTGGTTTTTTGTATGTTTTGGGAATTTAGCTAGGCTCTATGAGCACCATGCCTACACCTATTACTCATCTCCCTGCTTCTGATCAACGTTGAAGCTCTGTTTCGGCGATACCACTGTTTTGAATGTGGTTCGGTATTTCAGTGACCTTTTTGCTGATATAGTGGGCGAACATATGCCCGTTCCACAAACCAAACACAAACTTTACAAGGTTTGGTCATCTGTAGTTCACATCATTTTTAAAAATTAACATTTTTGTGTAATTTAAGTTATGTTGCTGTCATTTGGCGGGATTCGATTACAAATTGGGTATAATTCCAGTCCTTTTTGAATTTTTCAGGGTAAGTCTGCCTGCATTTTCCATGGAGAGTCATGTGTGCCTATCAGTGATGGTTGTTTGCTCCAGCGTAACAGAAAAGATGCTCTGATATGACACTAGCAGCAGGACAGGCCAGCCCCTCCAAGGTATATAGGGATAGGTCAGGCCAGATGTTCAGGGAATTGAATCATCAAAAATGACGCAGTTATGGTCACCTAAGTATCCCTTGAGCATGTTGTTCAACTTCTATCTCCTTGGCATTGTTATAGGCACAGATAGCCCTTGGTGATGTGCTGGTTTATTCAAAATGGTCCAGTTTATGCACCCCCCCACCACCTCTGTTATAGCAGTTGTGCGTGTCCTCTCCCACTAATCCTTGCTATTGAAAAGAGATGGTATCTCTGCTGCCAGCGTTGTAAAAGGGTGATGTGCTCAGCAACTTATATACAATGACACCTCTTGAAGGATTACATTGTACAACCCTTTTTTGACTCCAAAAGGTGAGAAGAAAATGTATCCTTTTGGCATCAGTCGAGAAAGGTTGCTAACCAGTTTAGGTTGTTGGCGAAAATGTGTATCACGTGAGGGTCTTAAAACAGACACACATGAACTGTGCCATGTTGGCCAAGCTTCAAACAGGCAAAGGTTCTGTGTCACCAACACAAGGAAAATACCTATCCTCTCCTCATGCTGCCTCGTCTCATCCACCTCCTCGTCTTCAGTCCATCCAAGCTGGAAATTCCCCATTGGGAAATCTTGATTCATAGCCTTATGTTGGTCATTCAAAGTTCAGTATTTGTTTCATCAGACAGAGCAGCAGGATGGGTACGCATGTAATAGCCTGACTGATCACCACTCACGAGTTTGGTGCAATATTCAAAGTTCTCATGAACTTTACAATTGTCATCGATCCACAACCGATTGGCAGTTGGTGAGTCTCAATGTAATAGGCACGTTGAAGCTGGTATTCAGCTACAGCCCTCTGCTGCTTCTTAATCCTTGATAACATATGATATGTTCAGTTCAAATGCGTGTGCAGGTCGCAAATGAGCTGTTGACTTTTCAAATTAAAGTGGTTTTGTAGCACTGTAAGACAAGCAAAAGCTCAGCTGTGCTTGGCCATAGGCTATAATGGGGGCACCGAGCGCAACTGAGCGCTAATGCAGGGCATCTATGCATCCCTGCGCTAGGCTGCCCAAGCCCCTAAATGCCCCTGCGCTTGCATTTGTGCTGGCGCAGGGCAGGCAGGGCAGCCTAGCGCATGGAGCGCATAGATGTGAAAACACCCTAAGGGACATGTAGTAATCACTGTTTTTAAGCACCCAAAAATGGTGGATGTGAATACAGCAAATTTTTTAATCACTGGTTCGACGGACAAAAAGGTTGAATATTCAGAAATAGGGGCAGAAGTGTCAGGGATAGTTATTGAGCTCAGAGGGCCTTACTCAAGTCTTGCAACAAACTGCCAGGAAACCCCAACAACAGTCTCCATTTTTCAAAATAATTAGCCACAGCCACCACTTAAGTGGCATCAATTGCCTCAGAATTTAAATATTGAAATGGGGAGTTTAATGCAACACATTTAAGAGTACACAAGCGTTTAGTCTCCCCAGGCTGACACAGGGGTGGAAAAGTCCTGGCGGATCCATGACTTGTTCGTCCTGATAAGTGTTAGCCTGTATACACAGTCACTGGACAGCTGCGTGGGCTTATCTGTCAGCACACTACCAGCAGCTCTAAAGACTCATTCTGAGAGAATGCTGGCTGTGGGGCACGACAAAATCTCCAAGGCATGAGTGAGGAGCTCAGGCCATTTTTCCAGTTTTGAAGCCCAAAATGCACAAGGGTCTAGTTCCATAGTCATGGCATCAATATTCAGCTGTAGACACTCCTGTACCATCCTCTCTAGGTGTTCACTATGTGTCAGACTTGTTCTTGCTTCTGGTGTTGCAAAGGATGATCTAAAACAGTAGTGAAACGATTCTACAAAATTGCTGTTACCAGATAGACTGTTACTGTTAACGTTTGAGTGATGACGACTCAACGTTCTCCGGGTTGGAAAGTTCCCACTGCGATATTCACTATGTTCACCACTGGTGTTTTGGGGAAAAGCAGTATGAAGATTGCGTAAAAGCTTCTGTTGATACTCCTGTATGCGTGCATCCCTTTCCAGGGCAGGAATCATTTGGCCAAACTTACTCTTGTAAGGGATCTAACAGCGTGGCAACCCGTAAGTCGGCATTACTTCGAATTCTAACAATCCGAGTTTCATGTTGCAAGTAGTGCAGGAAGAAGGCACTCATGTGTCTTGTGCATCCAGGAGGCCCAAGACTTTGTTATGTTGGTCGCGGTGAGGTAACATTCATGTTTCCTTTCTCTGCCCTCTCCCCCCAAACTCGCACAACAGAAATGTGATCAAGATCTCCCTCATCTGCTGAATGTTCCATGCCCATCGCCTCTTCATCCTCCATTTTTTCCTCGGCTCCTGCAGCTTCATCAACAGCTTGGCTGCTACCATACGCACTAATTTTTCCCTCTCCCCACCCTCCCATGTCAGCCTCCTTGGTGCTGCCGCCCATCTGGACCTTTGACATCTTTTTATCCCTTCCGCATATGCCTCCTCCTGTACTTCCTCCCTTTCCTCTTCGCCGACCACCTGACTCCGCCTCTGCCCAGGAAGCCGCAACCTAACCTCGTCAATAGCATCCTACTCCACCTCCTCTGCTGAGCTCATCAACCCCCTGCCGGTGCATTGACAGTAAGTGGTATCTCCAACCTCATCATCACCCTGTGTGTTCTCACACTCATCCTCAGAGCCAACCTCTTCCTGCCCTGAGTGCAAAGTCAAGTTGTTGTTCCAATCAATATCTGAGTCTCATCATCATGTGCTTCATTCTCTCCACCAACAGTAGTTACAGTTTGGGAATGAGGGTCTACATTATGCTCGGACCCTTCTTCATCTGGGCCTGGATCCAACTGAAAAAGATTTTGGGCATCAGTGCAGATAATTTCCTCGTCTTGACTCAATGAAGCCTTGGAGCAGACCTCTGATTCCCAGGCTATAGAATGAGTGAACAGCTCTGCAGACTCACCCATCTGTGTTAACCCATAGTCAGTAGGGAGGCTAGAGACTTGGGAGCTGTGACAAAGCAAGTGCGATTGGGGTGACACCTCTGAGAACTGGAGTGTTTGTGATGTTAAAGTTGTGCGTTTGATATTCAATGAAGCACCTGCTCTTTTTGGGCCTCATCTACAAGTTTTAGCTATGCTCTGTTGAATAAGAAAGGGAAGATAGCATATCGTCCACAAAAAGAAGTAGACATTTAAGCTTGGCTTGAAGACGACATTTGTTCAGCAGATGTTTCTGTTACTTTAGCACCTACCCTACAGACACAAAGATTTTTACCCTTTCCAAAACACCTATTCCCCTTTACACCATCAGCAGACCTTTTACCACTCATATTTGAGGGTAACTAATTGGCAACTCTGTAGTTTTTGGCACAAAAAAACTATGGATGTAAAACTAGCAAAGCTAAGTGGCCAAACAGTCGTACTACCCTAAATAGATTTTGGTAAGTAGGTTTGGGCAGATTAAATACAAAAGTGTTTTCTGCGCTGTGTGGGGATAGATTTCAACAGAACACTGGACCACAGCTACCTAGTCAAACATTCGTAGTACCCTAAATAGGTTTTGGTAAGTAGGTTTGGGCAGATGCAATACTAAAGGGTTTTCTGCACTGTGTGGCGGTAGATTTCAACAGAACACCTGACTACAGCTATCTAGTCAAACAGTGGTACTACCCTAAATAGGTTTTGGTAAGTAGGTTTGGGCAGATGCAATACAAAAGTGTTTTCTGCGCTGTGTGGTGGTAGATTTCAAAAGAACACTGGACCACAGCTATTGTACCTAGTCAAACAGTGGTAGTACCCTAAATAGGTTTTGGTAAGTAAATTTGGGCAGATTCAATACAAAAGTGTTTTCTGCGCTGTGTGGTGGTAGATTTCCACAGAACACTGGACCACAGCTACCTAGTTAAACGGTGGTACTACCTTAAATAGGTTTTGGTGAAGTAGTTTGGGCAGATGCAATACTAAAATCTCTACCATGTGGCAGTAGATTTCAATACAACACAGGACCACAGCTACCTAACCAAATACTGCTACTAGCCAAAAGGATTTGCTTGGCTAGATGCAATAAAAAAAAGGCTAGTAAACACAGGAGGTTTAGCTTTCTTAACAACAGTGCTACAGCAGTGCCTGGCACACACTGCTACCAGTCAAAAAGGATTTAATTGGCTAGATGCAGTAAAAAAAGAGTAGTGAACACAGGAGGTGTAGCTTTCTTCACAACAGTGCTACACAAGTACCTGGCACACACTGCTACTAGCCAAAAAGGATTTGCTTGGCTAGATGCAGTAAAAAAGGCTAGTAAACACAGGAGGTGTAGCTTTCTTCACAACAGTGCTACATAAGTGCCTGGCACACACTTCTACTAGCCAAAAAGGATTTGCTTGGCTAGATGCAGCTAAAAAAAAGGCTAGTAAACACAGGAGGTGTAGCTTTCTTCACAACATTGCTACACCAGTGCCTGGCACACCCTTCTACTAGCCACAAAGGATTTATTTTGGTAGATGCAGTAAAAAAAAAGACTAGTAAGCAGAGAAGGTGTAGCTTTCTTCACAACAGTGCTACACAAGTGCCTGGCACACACTGCTACTAGCCACAAAGGATTTTCTTGTCTAGAATCAGGAAAAAAGGCTAGTAAACACAGGAGGTGTAGCTTCTTTCACAACAGTGCTACACCAGTGCCTGGCACACACTGCTACTAGTCAAAAAAGATTTACATGGCTAGATTTGGCCAGATGCTGTAAAAAACACATGCACAGCATTGGAACAGACCTGCCTGGCGCACAATGCTTTTAAGCCCTCAAAAGGGCTGTTCTTGGAAGTAGTCCCTAAACATACTATTTTTCTATCTAACTTGGAATGGAATCACTATCTAACTAGCTTTCTATATAGCGCACACAGCAGCAGCTGACACTGAGCTCTAACACTGATAAAATGGCGAGAAGGGAAAATGGGCGGTTCTTACATGGCAAAGACATGTGACATACCCAGCCAATGACACAAGCCCTTGTGTGCAAAAAGTACACTTTGCTCTATGCATGCTGATAGGCTAACAGACCGGACCACCCACAGTAAGTACGGGAAGGAAAAAAAATGAAGATCTGCATTATTTGACCACAGACCTCTCCCAAGCCCCCCTTCCCGCCCACTATTCCTATATTCCTAGACACTGAAACTCATAATAATGTTGAAAAAAAGCATTACTGTGAAAAGTCAGTATTGCTTTTGGTCAACCAACCATTATCAAACATAACCTAGAATTACCGAATTTTTAGCAAATCATTCGCATTTGTGGAATGATTCTAACATAGCCCAAAATAGGTTGAATTTGAAAATGGCGAACATGTTTGATCAAACATCGCTCAACTCTATGCACGACCACAATCTGCACCTAATAAAGCACACCAAAAATGCACCTATAAAGCAAGCATGCATTCTGTCATGCATTTTACTGCCACAGGGTGCAGTTTGGCAGCGTTTTTGCTGCAGAAAATGTCTGCACCAAGTAATCGGCATCAGCACATGCCCTAAAAATAGTGATAACCAGATTAAGTTTGGAGTTCAGTTTCATGTATTTTGCAGTTCCACACAAATTTGAACATTTTAAGATTCAATTTGCTGTTCAAAAAAACTTGCCTGCAACAATTTTCCACACTGCTGCATTATCAGACAGCAGGCAAACATAATTTTGCATTGCCGCACAGGCGTCCCCAAATGCCCAGCAGCTTTGAATCTTATAGTTATCATACATACATTGTACACTGATGGTCAGTGATCAGGGTCCTCTCTCTTTCCTTCTCCTGTATAATTTAAGCTCTTTTGGATACTAGCATTCTCTCCCAGTCTTCTCTCCCAATGTGTAGTTTCCCAGTAAATTGAAGCAAAAAATGCTGTCATGGTGCACTATTATGGGGAGGGATGTCTGCTGCTTTCACTGTTATTGGGTAATGTCTCTAAATTCTGTACTAATGTCCCCATCCTGGACCTCTTCCAGGTATATACACTGGCGATCAAAATTAGACAACAACACACAATTTCCTTGATGTTAAGGTCATTGTGATGTCCACTGTGAAAATATCCTAACATGAGTAAAATAGTAGTATTTTAAACTTATTTTGTAAACTAATATATAATAAATATATTCTACAGCACAGATTAGAAAAATGTAAATGAGATAAATGAAAAAAACACTGACAAAAATAGAGAACACTTTCAGATACCTGCAAGTTATTGCTGTTAATCTGGCACCTGGTGCTTATTTCCTTAATTATCTGACACACTTAACTTAACTGACAGCTTAACTTTCCAGTTTGCACTCACTTTGCAAAAATGGTGTGCTGTGACAGAAACCCTGTGGCAGGAGGTTATCCATATGAAGGCCAAAGGGGTCACCCTATCATCCATAGCAACAAAAGCTGGTATTTTTATGTCTATCATTTCTAGTATATTGCATCTTTACAACAACATAAATTCTTTCAAATTCCACTTAAAAGGCTGATCACCTTTGAAAGACAAATGCAAGAGACTACAGGATAATGCAGAGAATCTCCATGGGTAATCATTTCAACACTGGAGATGGAACAGCTCGCCAGTTCAGCACTGAACAGGGTAAGGATCTGTCTCGTCATACATTGTCACAAAGTTTAATAGCATTTGGACTGAAATCCAACTCTGCAGTGACCAAACCTCTCATTAGCAGAAAGAATCAAAAGGTGAGACTCATGTTGAAGAGCATGTTGTGTGGGCAGAGGAGAAGTGGTCCACAGTCCATTTTAGTGATTAAGAAAGTTTAATTAATTTGAGTCTGATGGGAAACACTGTTGACAAACTGGGGAAAGAATTAACCCAAAGTGTGTAAAGAAGTCAGGGAAAGGTGGTGGAGGAAGTGTCATGGTTTGGGGAGTGTTTACAGCTGCAGGGGTTGGACCTCTCATACAGCTACACGACAGAGTGAATGCAAGTGTGTAAGAGACCCTTGTTCAACAACTGTGGTTCTTTATTTGAGTTTAGCGCTCAATCATACAGCAATTTTCATGCAGGACAATTCCCCCTGTCAAGTAGTAAAACGGATAAAGGAGTTCTTTGAAACAGTAAGCATTGAAACAATGAAATAGCCAGCCCAGAATCTTGATCTAAATCCAATAGAAAACCTCTGAAAAATCCTTGGTGACAAAGTTGTAGCCAAGAAACCCACAACAGTCACAGACCTGTGCCGCAGACGTGAAGTCATTCAAAGCAAAGACCTGTACAATTCCTTCTGATTGGTGACTGTTATAACCTTCACAAAATTTAGTTTTAATCTTTCTCTGTGCTACAGTCATAGAAGTCACTAATTATCATCAGTACATTTTGTGTAAAATAAAGGTTGATAAACTTGGGATATTTTGGAAAACACTGTTCTCGTGACATGGTGTATCCCTTACACAAAGACCTTCAAATGTTGATCAATGTAGATTATATTCTGTCTGAAAAACTCAAGTGATCATACATTGTTCTCTAATTTTGATCACCAGTGTATGTCCCCTAATGTAAGAGAATATGACGTGCACAGTTATGGTGCCAGTGAACGGATACTGGGATCCTACACACACTAGGATATTAATCACTGCACACAACAGTGTTTTGTATACATTTTTGCTTCAAGTGAAAAATTTATTTGGATACAACCAACAAAATGAGGAACAACTTATGATGTTGTTGATGTTTCGGCCTGATAACAGTGTCGCTGTTATGCTAAGCCCCCTGTGAGAGAGCCTGACTTCTTTTGGCCGTATTATTTGTAAGAGATAGGGTAGTATAACTTTGAGATGAGTTGTAGATTACATGACTGAAGTTAAAGTATCAGGTACAATGGGGTCTTGTGAGATCCTGTGTCATGTGGATAATAAGGCAGTCCATGTCTCTGATAGTCTGCTATTTCTGGGTAATCTCTGGGTTTAGGTCTGTAGGTCTTGGTGTAAGTGTCAGGTATCAGGGTGATAGCTTTGGGTGTTAAGAAGTGATTGCATTCTCCTAAGTCCTGAGAAATAGTAATATGTCTGTTTGAACAGCAGCTAAGGCACGGATCGTGCTGGTGTTCAAATGGACGTATCACTATTTAAGAAGATTTAATATGCACTGCTTCCCTGCTCATCATCCCACCCACCTCTTAGTGATGGCATCAGTGCTGAGATGTGATGGACGGGGGGGAGCAATGGATATTACATTTTTTTTAAACAGTGGGCACACGTGATCACTGGTAGAAGCTACTGCAGCCTGCTCTTTCTTTCAGGGACTCGCTACTGCCTCCAGTGACCCCACTGCTGCCACTCCCGCCCAGCCACAGCAAATTACCATACATTTGGACTATAAGATGCACCCCCACTTTGTTCCCAAATTTTGGGAGGAAAAAAGTGCTTCTTATAGTCCAAATATACAGTAATTAGAAGCTTTCTATTATTGAAGATTGCAATAAAATATTTAAAACAAATCAACCTTTTTGGAAACATTTATTAAATGTAAAATTTTAAAGTTCAGCTCATTTCTACCTAAGACCATACAGCATACTGTGTCCGCTTATTCATTTCCGCTCATGAACCTACCTGTTGACACTTTGCAAAGTAACATTTTAGAGTAGTGTAACTTGAAATAAATTTTTATTCAATTTGGGGACAATTACATAAAAAAATACTGTGAAATGCAAGAAATAATTAAGGTTTTGCAAATTACTTTTTGTACTTAGCTAGGATCATGGCATTTTAGTAAAGGGGAAGAGGTTTAACCACAAATGTATATTAAAAAATACAAAAACAGAGGTATTAATTGTCCAATTTAACAAGTGTACACACCAAACAACAATTCTTTTCTATGTATACTGACCAAGGTATTGTGGGTTAGGTTTTCTTGTTGGGGGAACATATTCTTGTGCTGTTATTGTTTTGATCTTTTGCACATATAACAATATATATGCAATATATATAACTTGTAAGATTACATAATGAATGGATATGTGATTTACATACATGGGTCACATGCTGAATAGAGATGTGGAAAAAACTTGTCAGAATGTGTCCGCCACTATGCAAATTAAATTCTTGTGCTCACATTCACCCTTGCTGTCAGCACAGGAAAATCCTACATGTATGCAGTGAGCATGCTGTGAGAATTCTGAAGTCTTCAGTCACCTAGATTGACTTGCATACTTTCAACACAAACCTGGACAATCACTTTAATTATAAAATTAAGCACTGTCACATGCCCAATCCTAATGGCCACTTTACACGTCCCAACATCATTTCGATATTGGATACATCGGCACGGGAGCGCACACTTTTTTGGATGAAATCCAAGATCGCATAGGAGATGTCATACAGGGAGATATCGGCAGGCAACACAACTGTGATGTGTACGCCCCCTTGTACGAGCGACCCAGGAATGACCATTTAACATGGGAGTGGATAGGGGAAGTTTCTCTCCAAGTCGGTGTTGGGCTGTCACACAACACGATCCTGCCAGATCGTCCATCCAATCCAGTTGGAGAGCCTGCACAATTCTTCCCCGATATCATTTTGGCATCGTTCTTGCGTCGCATTGCACATTTACACCATACAACGCACGAACGATATCGGGGCCAAAGCACAAACCACGTGACTTTTTATCGAAGTTGGACAACGATATCGGGATGTGTAAAGTGGCCATAACAGCATATAGTGTAGTCATTATCAGTTTAAAGCTCTGCTTACGAGTTCCAGCAGTCATCACATGGCCACTCCACTCGGTATGATTTTCATGTTTATGGTCAAGTGACAACTGGCTTTTGTTCCTGCTTCTCTCAATGAAGCAGGAGCTGTACTGCAGTTTTCCACTGAATATAGAGGGAATTAGAAACAGCAGCTCCTCCGCATATGACTAAGTGTGTAAATCGCATATGAATGAGTGGTTACATGATGACTATGCAAACCATATGGGGTGGCAGAGGGTTTGATACACCTCTGATTTAAATGGAATCTGTCAAGCTATTCATGTTACACAAATTGCAGGCATCATGACTCACAGCCTAGCTGCATGATTGCAGCAAAGTATATTATTCTCTGAAATGCTCTGACATTTAAGACAAAGTATATTTTGAAGATTCCACCTTAGGCTGGGGTCACATTTGGAAGGCACAGTCCGGTAACTGCATCCATTACCGTATCCGGTATTAGGCTAGGGTCACACTGAGTCCTGCACTTGCGTCAGCCAGATACCATTACAGCAGAGCTCAGCTTGCTGTAATGGCAAGCGGTAACGTTGGAAACTTTGGGCAAACGCTGCCCTTAGTTACCCGATGTATACCATAGTTTCTGGCCACACACAGACCTGGCTGGACTGCGCTAATCCTGAGCGCAGAGAAAAATGTAGCCTGAACGTTTGTCTCTGCGCTAAAGAGTAGCGCAGTCCGGCCAGGTCTGTATGTGGCCAGTAACTATGGTATACATCGGGTAACTAAGGGCAATGTTCGCACAAAGTTCCCGACGTTATGGCTTGCCGTTACAGCAAGCTGAGCTCTGCTGTAATGGAATCCAGCTGACACAAGTGCAGGGCTCAGTGTGTCCCTAGCCTTACCGTGTGCCATCACATTTGGCATCACATTGTAGATCTGGATCCAGTAATGGATTCAGATCTGCAATGAGAAAACATTGTGGCACCAAAAACCCGATCCGGTACTGCAAGGTACATTCATGTACCTTGCGGTACCGGATTCGGTTGCCATAGACGTACATTATAAAAAAACGGATCCAGTTTTTCAACCGCTCCGAAAAATACAGCCTGCATGATTTTTACTGCAGGCTGCAAAGATTTATTTTTCATTTTAGATTGCAATAAGAGACAGAAAATGTTTTCTGTTTATTTTTTCTGCTTAGTATTTCTTTAAAAGTTTAGCACACAGAGTTTCTATTCTTCGAAACATATAGGAGCAATTCTCTCTTGGGGTTTTCTTGAGAGCAAAGTTTCAGCTTGAACAGTGATAATATATTGAAAGTTACTAAGTTATTTTAGTTGTCTTCTCTCTTAGATAATCGAAATGAAGTCTCATTAGTAATTCAAGTGCAGTGTAAAAATCTCATAAAATGTAATGGGAATAATTTTTTAGCTTTTGTGAATTGTGAATAAATGTTTTGCTTTGTACTTGTTAAGTTAAGAATATTCTAATACCTGAGGCAGTGTACATGCTGATAAAATATTATGATAAATTGCCTAGTTAATCCGAAGGAAAGCCAATAACATCTACAGTAATTTTTGTTGGTTAATAGCTTAAATTATTTTAACCATTTCAAGATTGGGCCATTCTCCCATGTTCATGACCAGCTATACTGTTAAGTAGAGATGAGTCACCACCCTAGTGTTCGAATTCGATTCGTCGAATTGGGGGTGGTTCATCGAATGTTCGTTGAACACCATTGACAACAATGGCAGAAAAACACAAACACATAGAAAACTCATAGAAAACACCTTCAAAGGTGTCCAAAAGCTGACAAACTACTCAGAAGACACAACAAACACATGGAAAAGTGACAAGTACATAAAGTCATGCGAAAAGAAAAGAGGTGGATGAGTAAAAAGGAGGAGGAGACAAACATATAGGCATGTCATGCCATTCTAAAATCATGTAAAACACAGCAAGGGGACTCCAACAAGAGTCTCCATTTTTTCCAAAAATTTGGGCACAGACACCACTTAAGTGGCATCAATTGTCCCAGAGTTGCAAGCTTAAAATGATTGGTGAGGTGACTTTCATGCAGCACATTCCAAAATCCACAAGACTTTAGTCTCCCCATGTTATCTGTAAGGTTTGTCACCAAAATCTAAGTAGAGGCCAAAAAATCAATGGTTTGAGTACTTCATGCATGAACCGTCACATGGATATGAAGTATAAGTCGCAGTTGGAAGCTCACTGTGCTACAATGCGGACTGGCGGGCCAGGCCAACCACGGTCTGCCCCCTCAAGTGCATCTGCAGCCTCTTCATCCTCTGTGACTGTGGGGACAGCAGTCACACATGCTTTTGGACGCAGACCTTCCACCTCTTTACCCGCAACAGCCAGTGTGATTGGCAGGTCGTCAGTTCTTTTGGGAGTGAAAACAACTGCTGGTGTTGAGTGCTCTCCAACATCGAGAGCACCACCTTTGGATGAAGGCAACATAATATCTCCACCTGCACCTTCCTCACAGACCAGCAGTTTGCTGGGACACTCTATTCATTCAACCCCGTCTCAGCACAGCAGCCAGCCCTCGGTCCCTCAAATGTGGACAAAAAAAAGACAATTTCCTCCTAGCCATGGCAATGCTAAGAGGTTGAATTTCATAATCTGCAAGCTGTTGGCTACAGAAATGCTGCCTTTCCACCTGGTGGACACAGAGGATTTTCGAGACCTTATGTCTGTTGCAGTGCCCCAGTACCAGATGCCCAGTCGCCACTACTTGTCAAAGAAAGCTGTGCCTACACCACATCACCATTTCCTTGAGAAACACTGTGTGTGACAGGGTGCATTTCACCACAGACACTTGGACCAGTAAGCATGGACAGGGGTGTTACATGTCGCTGACTGGGCACTGGGTAACTATGGTGACAGCAGGAGAAGGAGCTGCAGTACAAATCTTGCCGTCCCCACTAGTTGTGCATCAATCCTCTGTATGTAGAAGTTCCTCCACTGCTTCTGCCTCCTCAATGTCATCTTGGTCCTCCACCTGCACCCAAAGCCTATCTGGTAATGCGACCCGTGTTCTGCACACCACCTTACTATGCTAGCAGCAGGGCTCAACGGCATCAGGCGGTGTTTATGTTGAAATATCTGGGAAATGTGAGTAACACAGCTGAGGAGTTGTGGTCAGCTGTGGAGACAGAGTTTCATCAATGGTTGTCTCCACTGAACCTTCAGCCAGGGAATGCCATGTGCGGCAATGCTGCAAACCTGGGTGCGGCCCTTCACCGGAGCAATGTCACACATGTGCCTTGTATGGTTCACGTCTTGAAACTGGTTGTCCAGCAATTTTTAGCCCATTATCCCGGGCTAGATGGGCTTCTGCAGAGGGCACGGTCACAGTGTGCTCACTTCTGCTGTTCGCATTCCTGCAACTCAACGACTTGCATCTCTACAGAAGTCGTTCGGCCTGCCACTTCACCGGCTGAAATGGGATGTGCCGACACGATGGAATTCAACTCTGCACATGTTGCAGCAACTTTGGTAGCACCGACGAGCTCTGGTGCAATACGTTATGACGTATAGCCTGGGCCAACGAGATCCAGAGGTGAGGCAAATCATGCTGCTGGAGTGGTCTCAGATCAAGGACCTATGCACCCTTCTGCATAGTTTTGAAATGGCGATGAAGATGTTTAGTGCTGACGATGCCATTATCAGAATGACTATTCCGGTCATTTACATGCTGGAGCACACTTTAAACAGTATTCGGAGTCAGATGGTGGAACAAGAGGAGGGGAGGAAGTACAGGATGAGTCATATGTGAAAGGGATAACAAGATCTCCAAGGTCCAGACGGTCGGCATCACCAAGGTGGCAGGCATGGGAGGGTGGGGGAGAGGGATTAACGAGGGCGCATGGTAGCAGCCAAACTGTTGAGGAAGATGCAGGAGCCGAGAAACAAATGGAAGATGAACTGGCGATGGGCATGGAAGACTCATCAGATGAGGGAGACCTTGATCACATTTATGTTTTGCGAGGTTGTGAGGAGAGGGCAGACGAAGGAAGCATGATTCTTACCTCGCCGCCACCAACACAACAAGGACTTAGGCCTCCTGGATACACAAGACACATGAGTGCCTTTTTGCTGCACTACCGGCAATATGACCCTCGGATTGTCAGAATTTGAAGTAATGCCGACTACTGGGTTGCCAAACTCTTAGATCCTCGGTACAAGAGTAAATTTGGCAACATAATTCCTGCCATAGAAAGGGATTCACACATGCAGGAGTATCAGCAGAAGCTGTTACAGAATCTTAGATCTGCTTTTCCACAAAACACCAGTGGTGCACATAGTGAATCTCACAGTTCTAATTTGCCAACCGTGCGACTGTCGAGTCATCACTCAAACCGTGACAGTAATACTGTATCTGGTGGTAACAGCAATTTTGTGGAATTGTTTCACCAATTTTTTAGACCATACTTTGCAAGGCCAGAGGAGACAAAAAGTCTGACACATAGTCAACGCCTAGAGAGGATGGTACAGGAGTATATCCAAGTGAACATTAATGCCATGACTGTGGAACTGGACCCTTGCTCATTTTGAGCTTCCAATCTGGAAAAATGGCCTGAGCTTGCCACTCACACCTTGGAGATCTTGTCGTGCCCCGCAAAAGCGTTCTCTCTGATCGTGTCTTCAGCGCTGATGGTGGTGTGCTAACAGATTAGCGCACGCAGCTGTGTCCAGTGACAATGTAGACAGAGTAACGTTCATCAAGATGAACAAGTCATGGATCCGCAAGGACTTTTCTACCCCTGTGTCATCCTGAGTTGGGCCATCCTTTGCAATATCAAAAAAGGCCCAGGCTAGGCAAGACTTAGAGCCCATGCGACCTGAAAAAGAGCCACCACAACTTCTGCTCAGAGGCAGAGCTGTGGTTGGGGATGCAGTTGTTGACATGCTTCCAGTACTCCGTCTCTGTCCAGGAAGGCACAACCTAACCTCGTCATCACTAGCATCCTCCTCCACCTCCTCTGCTGACTCTTATCAACTGGCTGACTGTGGGTTGACAGTAAGTGGGATCTCCAACCTCATCATCACCCTGTGTGCACTCACACCCGTCGTCCTCAGAGCCAAACTCTCCTTGCCCTGACCGAAAAGTCAAGTTGTTGTTCCAATCAGATACAGTCATATGAAAACGTTTGGGCACCCCTCTTAATCTTACTCTTTTTTTTTGTTTAAAATAGTTTTTTTGCAACAGCTATTTCAGTGTGATATATGTAATAACTGATGGTCACAGTAATATTTCAGGATTGAAATGAGGTTTATTGTACTAACCGAAAATGTGAAATATGCATCATTTCAAAAATTGACAGGTGCAAAAGTATGGGCACCTCAACAGAAAAGTGACATTAATATTTAGTAGATCCATCTTTCGCAAAAATAACAGCCTCTAGTCGCTTCCTGTAGCTGTTAATGAGTTCCTGGATCTTGGATGAAGCTATTTTTGACCATTCCTGTTTACAAAACAATTCCAGTTCAGTTAAGTTTGATGGTCGCTGAGCACAGCCCGCTTCAAAATATCCCACAGATGTTCAACGATATTCAGGTCTGGGGACTGGGATGGCCATTCCAGAACATTGTAATTGTTCCTCTGCATGAATGCCTGAGTAGATTTGGAGCAGTGTTTTGGATCATTGTCTTGCTGAAAGATCCATCCCCGGCGTAACTTCAACTTTGACACTGATTTTTGAACATTATTTTCAAGAATCTGCTGATACTGAGTGGAATTCATGTGACCCTCAACTTTAACAAGATTCCCGGTGCCGTCATTGGCCACATAGCCCCAAAGCATGATGGACCCTCCCCCAAATTTGACAGTGGGTAGCAAGTGTTTTTCTTGGAATGCTGTGTTTTTGTGGCGCCATGCATAACGCCTTTTTGTATGACCAAATAACTCAATCTTTGTTTCATCAGTCCACAGGACCTTCTTTCAAAATGAAACTGGCTTGTCCAAATGTGCTTTTTCATACCTCAGGTGACTCTGTTTGTGGCGTGCATGCATAAACGGCTTCTTTCGCATAACTCCCCCATAGCTTCTCCTTGTGCAGTGTGCACTGTATTGTTGACCGATGCACAGTGACACCATCTGCAGCAAGATGATGCTGCAGGTCTTTGGAGGTGGTCTGTGGATTGTTCTTGACTGTTCTCACCTTTCTTCTTCTCTTCCTTTCTGATATTTTTGTTGGCCTGCTACTTCTGGCCTTTACAAGAACTGTCCCTGTGGTCTTCCATTTCCTTACTATGTTCCTCACAATGGAAACTGACAGGTTAAATCTCTGAGACAACTTGTTGTATCCTTCCCCTGAACAACTATGTTGAACAATTTTTCAGATCATTTGAGAGCTGTTTTGAGGAGCCCATGATGCCACTCCTCAGAGAAGATGCAACTAGGAGAACAACTTGCAAGTGGACACCTAAAATAGCTTTTCTCATGATTGGATACACCGGGCTATGAAGTACAAAGCTCAATGAGGTTACCAAACCAATTTAGTGCTTCAGTAAAAAGTAGTTAGGAGTATTCAAATCATGAAAATCAGAAGGGTGCCCATACTTTTGCACCTGTCAACTGCAAAACTGCGAACAACTGCTTACGGTAACCATCAATGAGTTTCTTACAATGCTCTGCTGGAATTTTAGACCATTCTTCTTTGGCAAACTGTTCCAGGTCCCTGATATTTGAAGGGTGCCTTCTCCAAACTGCCATTTTTAGATCTCTCCACAGGTGTTCTATGGGATTCAGGTCTGGACTCATTGCTGGCCACCTTAGAAGTCTCCAGTGCTTTCTCTCAAACCATTTTCTAGTGCTTTTTGAAGTGTGTTTTGAGTCATTGTCCTGCTGGAAGACCCATGACCTCTGAGGGAGACCCAGCTTTCTCACACTGGGCCCTACATTATGCTGCAAAATTTGTTGGTAGTCTTCATACTTCTTAATGCCAAGCACACGGTCAAGCAGTCCAGTGCCAGAGGCAGCAAAGCAACCCCAAAACATCAGGGAACCTCCGCCATGTTTGACCGTGTTCTTTTCTTTGAATGTCTCTTTTTTTCTCCTGTAAACTCTATGTTGACGCCTTTGCCCAAAAAGCTCTACTTTTGTCTCATCTGACTAGAGAACAATCTTCCAAATCGTTTTACGCTTTCTCAGGTAAGTTTTGGCAAACTCCAGCCTGGCTTTTTTATGTTTCGGGGTAAGAAGTGGGGTCTTCCTGTGTATCCTACCATACAGTCCTTTTTCATTCAGACGCCGACGGATAGTACGGGTTGACACTGTTGTACCCTCGGACTGCAGGGCAGCTTGAACATGCTTGGATGTTAGTCGAGGTTCTTTATCCACCATCCACACAATCTTGCGTTGAAATCTCTCGTCAATTTTTCTTTTCCGTCCACATCTAGGGAGGTTAGCCACAGTGCCATGGGCTTTAAACTTCTTGATGACACTGCGAACGGTAGACACAGGAACATTCAGGTCTTTGGAGATGGACTTGTAGCCTTGAGATTGCTCATGCTTCCTCACAATTTGGTTTCTCAAGTCCTCAGACAGTTCTTCGGTCTTCTTTCTTTTCTCCATGCTCAATGTGGTACACACAAGGACACAGGACAGAGGTTGAGTCAACTTTAATCCATGTCAACTGGCTGCAAGTGTGATTTAGTTATTACCAACACCTGTTAGGTGCCACAGGTAAGTTACAGGTGCTGTTAATTACACAAATTAGAGAAGCATCACATGATTTTTCTAGCAGTGCCAATACTTTTTTTCACCCCTTTTTTATGTTTGGTGTGGAATTATGTCCAATTTGGCTTTAGGACAATTCTTTTTGTGTTTTTTCATTGAAGACAAATTAAATGAAGATAATAATACCAAAGAATTTGTGATTGCAATCATTTTCAGGAAGAAACTGAGTATTATCTGACAGAATTGCAGGGGTGTCAATACTTTTGGCCACAACTGTATATATATATATATATATATATATATACCGATATATATAGTGGTGTGAAAATGTGTTTGCCCCTTTTTGATTTCTTTTTCTTCTGCATTCTTTCAGTTCACCAAATTTGAAAATTATAAATGTGTGAAAAATGATTGTCCCATGAATGTCATAATTGGTTGGGCCACCCGTAGCAGCAAAAACTGCAATCAAGTGTTTGTGATAACTGGCAATTAGTGATGAGTGAGCAGTAAAATGCTTGGGTGCTCGATGCATATCGAGATGCTTGGGTGCTCGACCCGAGCACTGAGCCCAATGTTGACCTATGGGAAACATGAGCATTTTTCCGGCGGCATCCCGGGCAGCCTGGATAAACCCTAAAAAAGTCACAAATGTATAAGAACAGTGCTCAAATGACATGGGAACCGCATGTAAGCATTTCTGACTCCCAAGTCACTGCTGTGAACAATGTTGTCTGAGTATTACGCTACTTTTACAGACTTACAATAAAGCATCCAAAAACAAAAATAAAATGGATTTTCTTTTGGAAAATGTTAAGGGCTCATACTCACTTGTGAGAGTATGTTGAGAGAGTACACTTGTTAATGTATTATATATTTTTTTTATTACATTAAAGATTAAAAAAAAAAAAATTGGGAGGCACTTTGATGACCCTTTTAAGAGACGTAAAGGAGGGCCTCATTAAATATTGTATGCTCCCATTATTAGAAAATGGGTCTCCCATAGTGTTGCCCTATGCAGGCTGCCAAAAATTGGGAGGCACTCCGATTCCCTTTTGAAGACACGGGGAGGAGGGCCTCATTAAATAATGTTCCCTTCATTAGGAAGTGGGTCTTCCATAGTATTGCCCTATGCATGCTGCCAAAAATTGGGAGGCAAGCCGATGCCCTTTTGAAGACACGGGGAGGAGGGCCTCATTATATAATGTTTCATTATTAGTATGTTCTATTATTAGGAAGTGGGTCTCCTATAATGTTTGATCCTCCTTTCTTCCACCATGCCGAGTGTCCGGACAAAACTAATCCCACACTTGGTCACTCTGAAGAGCTGCTCACTTTTCCATTTATAGATTCGGGCCTCTCGCCCGCTACACTTGAAGTGGGGCAAGAGGATATCATATGTAGTGATGTCGCAATATTTAAGCAGCCACAGTAGCTTGAAGGCGATGGTGGGAAAGTGTCACAAGAGGTGGCCGATGATGACACACAATTGCCAGAAAGTCAAGAGGAGGACTAGGGTGGGGTAGTGGAAGACAACATGGTGGATGATATTGTAACTGACCCCTCATTGCAGAAAGACATGCAGAGCAAGGACAGCTGCGCAGAGGGTGAGGAGTAGCACCCCACTAGGCAGGAAGTGTGGTGGCCGCAGACAAAAGGCAGGCAACTGTTTCCCATAACACCAACACGATGGAAGTTGCCAGTATAACTGTTAGGTCTTCCCGGGTCTGGCTGTTTTTTAAGGACTCCAATAAAGCAATTTGCACCACCTGCCATGCCAGCATCAGCAGGGGTAGCAAAACTACCAGCCTGACGATCATCAGCATGATAAAGCACATGGCAGAAAAGCACTTGTCTTTGTGGGCTGAACCCCAGGGTCCAGGAGCAGTGTCTGAGGGTGACACAACTGCTTCTTTCACTGTTGTGCGTGCAAGCCAATCCCCTGTCCATAGAGGATGCAAAGATGCCTCCTATCCTGCACCTGTCGTTGCACAATCAGAAATACCACCATCAGCAACCACGCCCATGACCTTGTCCCAGCCCAGCGTTAAGTTGTCCATACCCCAGCCCTTGGAACACAAGCGCAAATATTCAGCCAACGCCCCACAGGCCACACTACTCAATTTGCACATTTCGGGCAGGGACGGTACATCTCACTGATGGCACTCTGGGTTAACCTAGTGGAAGCCGGGACCCAGTCTCCCGACGTCCTCCCAACGCCAAGGATTGCGGGCCCTATCTCAATCAGGGTTGCCCCTACAGTCTACAGCTCCTGCAGGAGGCGGGGGAGAGAGTGGCGTCGGCCATCAGAGTCAGAGGAGATGCTTCACACCAGGGTTGTGCAGGGGTGGCACAACCCCAAAGGTGAGCACACTCACTCTCACACAGTTAGGGATCCTCCACTAGATCACAGGGTTCTGCACATGAGCGCTCTCCCGCATTACTATTTATAGCTCCTGCACGCCATCCTCCTCCTCTTCACTCTCCACATCAGTCAGAAGCTAGAAGCACTGCAGCACTGCCTTGGCCAAGCGGCAACAGGCTGAGCTGAAGCTAATATGCGTAGGTGACAAACCACACAAGGCTTAAGAGTTGTGGACAGCTCTGAAAGCGCAGGCAGATCTGTGGCTCACACTGCTGAACCTACAGCCAGGCAAGGTCGTGTGTGACAATGGCCAGAACCTGGTGGCGACTCTGAGGCGAGGCGAGCTCACACATGTCCCATGCCTTGCCCATGTGCTCAACCTTGTGCTTCAGTGGTTTCTTAAATCCTACCTGGAGCTGTCAGATCTGCTCGTCAAAGTATGCTTCCTATGTGACCATATTAGAAAGTCACCTACTGCTTTGGCCGTGCCTGCCAGGTTTCAGCAGAGTTTGCAGCTTCCGGCTTACAGACTGGTGTGTGATGTCCACACACGTTGGAATTCAACAGTGCAGATGTTGGTCAGGATTTGTGAGAAGAAGAGGGCAGTTGTTGACTACAAGCATGAACAAGGCCATCGATATTCGCTTCAGATTCCACACATACGACATCAGGGGTGGACGTGGATATTCAACATATGTACCGTCCTCCAAAACTTTGAGGACTTCACCAAGATGGTGAGCGGCGATGACACCATCATTAACGCCACCATGCTGCTTCTCTGTCTTCTGAAACGCTCTCTGCTCAAAATCAAAAAGGATACTTTGCAGGCGGAGCACGGTGAGATAGTGCAAGGAACCATACAGGGTGATTAAACACAGCCCAGCCTCATCTCATCCCAACATGGATTGGGGGACAATGAGGAGGAAGAATAACAGGAGCTAGTTTCATGCACTATAGATGGTACTACCTGCACAACTGTCATACTGTCTGTTCAGTGTGGATGGCCACAGGACAGGGAATGGGTGGAGGAGGAGGAGGAGGAAGAGGAGGAAGAGAGTCAGTTGTCCTCTTGGTGATGACACGGAAGTCTTGCCTGTTGTTACCAGTCTGGTGCGCATGGCTGACTTTATGTTACGCTGTCTGTCCTGTGACACTCGCGTTATCAAAATTTTGGGTGACACTCATTACTGGTTGGTGACACTTTTAGACCCACGCTACAAGAAGAACTTTATATCTCTTATTCTCGAGGTGGAGAGGTCTACAAAAATGGGGCAGTACCAGAAGGCCATTGTTGCGGAATTCTTAAAAAAGTTCCCTTCTGAAAACTCTGCCGGCAGAGGTCACAATTCGGTGGACAACCAAGGAGCACAGGCGAGAGAGACACATCTCCAATCCAGCAGAGGCAGGGGAGGGAGCACTGTCAAGGTGCTGGGAGAGTTTTTTCAGCCCCTCCTGTGGCACAGACCCTGAGGCGTGGGGTACTCTCATAAGAAGTGTAAAGTTTTGGAAGATGCTGAAGGAGTACCTTGCTGACCATACCAATGTCCTCCGTGATTCCTCTGTGCCTTATAATTATTGGGTCTCCAAGCTGGAGATGTAGCATCAACTGGCTCTCTACGCCTTGGAAGTCCTGACCTGCTCTGCCACTAGCGTTTTGTCAGAGCGGGTTTTTAGTGCCACAGGGGGAATTATTACTGATAAGTGCACCCGCCTATCAACTGAAAATGCTGACAGGCTGACTCTTATCAATATAAACAAGGGCTGGATTGGGCTGGACTTTTAAACACCACCAAATGACAGCAGCATATTATAAACCCAAGTCAGTGTCTTTTTTTGATGAGGTATATTCCCATACTTCTCTTGACCCCCACACATGGGTATACACTTCCTGATTTTGGCTATTTGCTCTAATCCTCCTCTTTCTCCTCATCTTCCATCACCATATCACCAGGGTGACCGTGGTCCATGATGCAACACCTACGTAAAATTTTTAAAGGGTGTTTATGATGCCGGTAACAAAAAAAAAGTCTGCTATACACCCTGTATGTATACAAGTACATTAATCCTGAAAAGAAATATACACCGCAGTCTGCTATATACACTGCCTGTATACAGGTACATTAATCCGAAAAAGGAATATACACCGTAGTCTGCTATATACCCTACCTGTATACAGGTACATTAATCCTAAAAAGGAATATACACCACAGTCTGCTATACACCCTGCCTGTATACAGGTACATTAATCCTGAAAAGGAATACACACCACAGTCTGCTATATACCCTGCCTGTATACAGGTACATTATTCCTGAAAAGGAATATACACCGCAGTCTGCTATATACCCTGCCTGTATACAGGTAAATCAATCCTGAAAAGGAACATACACCGCAGTCTGCTATAAACCCTGCCTGTATACAGGTACATTAATCCTGGAAAGGAGTATACATTGCAGTCTGCTACATGCCCTGCCTGTATACAGGTACATTAATCCTGAAAAGGAATATACACCGCAGTCTGCTATATACCCTGCCTGTATAAAGCTAAATTAATACTAAAAGGACTGTTGTTTTGTTGGAGATAGATATTAGAAGCCTGTACACCAGCCCCAGATATGCTGACTGGTATACAGCCACTTGTGGTACACCGAAGTGTGCTATATACCCCTCCTGCCTATATACAGCTAAATTAGTCCTTAGAAGTACTGGTATTTTGATAGATAGATAGATAGATAGATAGATAGATAGATAGATAGATAGATAGATAGATAACCAGACATGGAGCCAGCAACTCCACATATTAGACGTAAAACAGAAAAAAACTGCACAGCACTCAAAGACATAGTATGAACTGGTGCCAGCAGGGACGCTGGATCAAACAACCAGAAAAAAATACCAATAATGCACACATGCTAACAAGCGGTATATGAGGAAAAAATTAAAAACTTAAGTTTTTTTCAAAAACGTTTATAGATAGATAGATAGATTTTAGAACCCTGTACACCAGCCCCAGATGTGCTGAATGGTATACTGCCACTTGTGGTACAAGGTTGTGTGATATAAACCCTGCTTGTCTGTATACAGCTAAATTAATCCTAAAACAACTGTTGTTGTGATGGAGATAGATATTAGAAGCCTGTATACCAACCCCAGATGTGCTGACAGACAGACAGTTACTTGTGGTACACCGTAGTGTGCTATATACCGTGACTGCCTATATACAACTAAATTAATTATTAGAAGGACTGTTGTTTAGATAGATAGATAGATAGATAGATAGATAGATAGATAGATAGATAGATAGATATTAGAAGCTTGTACAACAGCCCCAGATGTGCTGACTGGTGTACAGCCTCTTGTGGTACACCGAAGTGTGCTAAATACCCTTCCTGCCTGTGTACAGCTAAACTAATCCTTAGAAGGACTGTTATTTTGATAGATAGATAGATAGATAGATAGATAGATTGATACAGTGCCTTGTGAAAGTATTTGGCCCCTGTGAGGTAGCAAGGGGAATGGTGGTAGAGGGACGCTATGTTTCCCCAAGGATGGTGAGCTACTGCATGTATGGGACAGGAGATGCTTACATGAGCATAGGTGAGGTAGGTGTGGCCACATTTACTTAGAACGGTGGCTGTTGGTAGAGCCTGTTATGGGACCTCATCTATGAGGAATGGGGAAGGTTTTGGGCGGGCCTCCATTCCCCATCTCCCGCCCCAGGCTTTTGAAGTAGCTGGGAGGGAAAGACAGGTGAGAGAGATTAGGCCGGTGGAGACAGCTGTCAAGGAGAGGTTTGTTGTTTTTGTGTGCCTGGAAAGGAGCAGCCTGTGAGCACACAGAGAGCGTGTACCAGACCCCAAGGTGGGGTAGGACCCCTTGGCGAGCTCCAGGAGGAGCAGGTTTAGGGCCGACGCCATTTATCCTGATGAAAGGATTGTTTCTGTTTTTGTTTTGCCACTGTGTGCAATAAAACACACTTGTTTTTGGACTGAGCCTGCGTGTCACTGCCTTTCCTGCTGCTGCTATAGAGACTGATCCCTACATATGGTGGAGAATGCGGGCAATGCAGTAAGGCATACACTAATCGCTGTAGAGGACGAGTTGTATGTCCTGGGTGAAGCAAGTCCTAAAGCAGCGCTCAGCAATGGAGGATGTTGTAAAGGCATTGGTTGAAGCCAACCTGCAGCAGAAGCAGCAACAGCAGATGTATGCTGAGGCGCTGCAGGCCCAGCAGCACAGCCATACGGAGGCCCTGAGACTTCAACAGCAAACGAACCAACTCCTGATGGAACAGTTAACAGCCCTGAGGGCAAGCGCACCATCTGATCCACAGCAGGACATCAAGAAGAGGGTTCGTGTGTCCCTCCAAAAGATGACCGCCGGGGACGATGGCGAGGCTTTCTTGGCAGGGTTCGAGAGAGTGGCAGAGCAAGAGAGTCTGCCGCTACACCAATGGTCGGAGGTCGTAGCGCCATATCTGATTGGAGAGCCCCAGAAAGCGTACTACGACCTGAGTGAGCAAGACGCCCGGGACTATCAAAAGGTAAAAGCCGAGATTCTAGCTCTATTAGGTGTGAATGTGTATCTCCGCGCCCAGAGAGTCCATCGCTGGGCCTATGTAGAGACTGTAGCGGTCCGGTCTCAGATGTATGATCTCGTCCATCTTGTAAAAAAATGGTTACAGCCGGAGCTGTTGTCCCCAGCGCAGATGGTTGAAAGAGTGGTACTGGACAAGTTTGTGATGGCTTTGCCCCCAGCCATACAGCAGTTGGTGGGACATGGGGACCCTGTCGATGCCAACCAGCTGGTCGGTTTGGTGGAACGCTATGAGGCCACCCAGAACTTGTTAAAAGTGTCTTCCCCAGCCCGTGTGCTTCCCAAATCCCGCAAGGTCACCGACCCCGAGAAATACAGGACTCTGACCCGCACCCCCACCCCTGCAGGCCCTCAGGCAAGGAAGCTAGAGACTGTTGTGTGCTGGAGGTGTCAAGAGCGAGGACACATTGCTGCAAACTGCCCTATCACCACAGATCCTATGGACTGCAGTGCGGCCCGGCGCGTCTCCCTCTATGCCTCCCCGGTATATACCGCTGCTCCCCCGGAGCCGGCACATGTCTCTCCCATGTGTCAGGTTACGGTGGCAGGATGTCCTGCAGCTGCCCTCTTGGACTCCGGAAGCCTTGTCACCCTGGTGCAGGCCACCTTGGCTGGGTCCGCATCTTACACGGGACGTAATGTGGAGGTCTTGTGCATTCATGGGGACTTGAAAGAGTACCCTACCGCCATAATCACTATCAAAACCCCGAAGGGGGAGTGTCGTCATGAGGTGGGAGTGTTAGAGTCCCTGCCGTATGGACTGATCCTTGGGAGAGACTTTCCCCTATTCTGGACTCTGTTACCGGGGAACCCGGGGTCAAGGGGTAAACAAGTCCAGAATGCTACTGACCCTGAGCCTGAACGTCGTGATCCCGACTCAGGGGTACCAGCCGTGGGAGTAACAATGTCCTCTTTAGAGGTATTGGCGGGTGAAGCCGACGAGCTCGGGTCAGTACCTGAGTTTGCAGAGTTGGGAGTTCCCCGTGACAATTTTGGTACTGCACAGCTCCAAGACCCGACGTTAAATCGGGCAAGGGAAAATGTAATTTGTATTAATGGGGTGTTTCAGTACCCGGGAGCAGACCAGGTGTTTCCCCACATGGCTGTCAACCAGGATCTACTATACAGGGTTGACAGAGTGCGGGGTGAGACCTTGGAACAGCTGGTTGTTCCGCAGCCTTATCGCCCGACGGTGCTTGACTTGGCACATAGGCATGTGCTGGGCGGACACCTCGGCCATAAAAAGACTCTGGAACGAATTTTGCAGCGGTTTTACTGGCCGAGAGTGTTTCGGGAGGTGCAGCGGTATTGCGAATCATGCCCAGAGTGTCAGCAATCCGCTCCTATGCCACACTTCCATAGTCCCTTGGTACCCTTGCCCATTATAGACGTACCATTTGAAAGGGTCGCCATGGATCTGGTGGGTCCTCTGGTCAAGTCTGCCCGAGGGTATCAGCATATCCTGGTAATCATGGATTACGCTACCAGGTATCCAGAGGCAATTCCACTGCAGCACACCTCGACGAAATTGATAGCCAAAGAGCTACTCGCCGTGTTCTGCCGGGTAGGAATTCCAAAAGAAATACTTACGGACCAGGGGACGCCGTTCATGTCCAAGGTTACCAAGGAGCTATGTAAACTGTTCAGGGTAAAGCAGTTGCGCACCTCGGTCTACCATCCGCAGACAGATGGCTTAGTCGAACGATTCAACAAAACCCTAAAGAGCATGCTGAAAAAGGTGGTATCCAGGGATGGGAAGGACTGGGATTATCTTCTACCATACCTGATGTTCGCGATTCGGGAGGTACCACAGGCCTCGACAGGTTTTTCTCCATTCGAACTCGTGTATGGTAGACATCCCCGGGGCCTGCTCGACATTGCCAAAGAGGGATGGAAGCAGGAACCCACCCCCCACAAAAGTGTAGTCGAACACATCGCGACCATGCAGGACCGGATGGCAGCGGTGATGCCGATAATGAAAGAACACTTAGAGGAAGCCCAAAGAGCTCAAAGTCGGGTATATAATAGATCCGCTAAGGTCAGAACTTTTAACCCGGGTGACAGAGTCCTGGTATTAGTGCCTACTGTGGAGAGTAAATTCTTAAGTAAGTCCTAGAAAAGGTCGGGGAGGTCAACTACAAGGTATATCAGCCGGGTCGGAGAAAGACCGAGCAGATATACCATGTAAATCTGCTAAAAGCCTGGAAAGACAGAGTGGGTCTGGGTACAGAAGGGTCTCCCGCTGACCATCCTCCCGCACTTGCTTTTCAGGCCAAGATAGTGCCTGAGGGGGCAGTGGCAGAAGTGACGGTAGCAGAAACCCTCACGAAAAACCAGCAGCAAGAGTCGCGAGAGTTTGTGGCCAGGAATACGGATGTGTTTTCAAAGGTGCCAGGGCGTACCTCGTTGATTAAACACGACATTGTCACCGAGCCCCAGGTAAAAGTTCGGATGAGGCCATACCGAGTACCGGAGGCACGGCAAAAGGCCATTTCAGAGGAGGTTCGTCAAATGCTGGAGTTAGGGGTTATTGAGGAGTCGAAAAGTGAATGGGCTAGTCCCATTGTTCTCATTCCCAAACCCAATGGGACGATACGGTTTTGCAACAATTTCCGGAGGCTGAACGAGGTCTCTAAATTTGACGCTTATCCAATGCCACGAGTAGACGAGCTGATTGAAAGACTTGGGAAAGCCTGGTACTTCTCCACACTCGATCTAACTAAGGGATACTGGCATATACCCCTTACGGATAACGCCAAAGAGAAGACCGCGTTCATCACTCCGGAGGGTCTGTTTCACTACCTGGTGTTGCCATTTGGCTTACATGGGGCTCCAGCCATGTTCCAAAGACTAATGGATATCGTGTTGAAGCTTCATCAGAGGTACGCCTCGGCCTATCTGGATGATATCATTGTTTTCAGCAGCGACTGGGAGAGCCACTTGGCCAAGGTACAGGCTGTGGTGGACTCTCTCCGGGCAGCGGGGCTGACTGCCAACCCCAAAAAGTGTGCTCTGGGAATGGAGGAGGCACGCTATTTGGGGTACGTGATAGGGCGAGGTATGATTAAGCCGCAGGTCAACAAGGTCGAAGCCATCCAGAGTTGGCCACAACCAAGGACAGTAAAGCAGGTGAGAGCCTTCCTGGGAATTGTGGGATACTACAGGAGGTTCATCCCAATTTTGCCACACTCTCAGCCCCATTGACGGACCTTCTGAAAGGAAGATGGCCCGTCATGGTAAAATGGAACCCCAGGCCGAGCATGCCTTTCGGGACTTGAAGATGGTGTTATGCGGGTCTCCCATCCTTATCACACCTAACTTCACCCAAACCTTTGTCGTTCAGACCGATGCATCAGAAGTGGGGCTAGGGGCAGTCCTTTCTCAGGAGGTGAATGGGGAAGAACACCCCGTTACCTACCTGAGCCGCAAGCTCACGCCTGCAGAGAAAAATTACAGTGTGGTCGAGAGGGAGTGCCTAGCCATCAAATGGACCTTGGAAGCGTTGAGGTACTACCTTCTGGGGTGACGGTTTCGGTTGGTGACTGACCATTCCCCACTCACGTGGATGAGCCAGTCCAGAGAGAGCAATGCGCGAGTCGCCAGGTGGTTCTTGTCGCTCCAGAACTTTAACTTCACGGTGGAACACAGAGCTGGGAGGCTGCATGGCAATGCGGATGCCTTGTCCCGGACTCACTGTTTGGTGTCACAAGTTTACCCCCCCAGGGTTCAACTGAGGGGGGGGTGTGTGAGGTAGCAAGGGGAATGGTGGTAGAGGGACGCTATGTTACCCCAAGGATGGTGAGTTACTGCATGTATGGGACAGGAGATGCTTACATGAGCATAGGTGAGGTAGGTGTGGCCACAGTTACTTAGAACGGTGGCTATTTGTAGAGCCTGTTATGGGACCTCATCTATGAGGAATGGGGGAAGGTTTTGGGCGGGCCTCCATTCCTCTTCTCCCGCCCCAGGCTTTTGAAGTAGCTGGGAGGGAAAGACAGGTGAGAGAGATTAGGCCGGTGGAGACAGCTGTCAAGGAGAGGTTTTTATTGTTTTTGTGTGCCTGGAAAGGAGCAGCCTGTGAGCACACAGAGAGCGTGTACCGGACCCCAAGGTGGGGTAGGACCCCTTGGCGAGCTCCATTAGGAGAAGGTTTAGGGCCATTTATCCTGATGAAAGGACTGTTTCTGTATTTGTTTTGCCACTGTGTGCAATAAAACACACTTGTTTTTGGACTGAGCCTGCGTGTCACTGCCTTACCTGCTGCTGCTATAGAGACACCCCCTTTAAACTTTTCAAACTTTTGCTACATTTCAGGCTTCAAACATTATGTAAAGATATATATAAATATAAATATAAAGATATAAATGCAAATTTTTTTTGAAGAATCAACAACAAGTGGGACACAATTGTGAAGCGGAATGAAATTTGTGTTTGTGTTTGAGTTGTGTTTTTTTCATTGAAGACAAATTAAATGAAGATAATGATACCAAAGAATTTGTGATTGCAATCATTTTCTGGAAGAAATTGAGTATTATCTGACAGAATTGCAGGGGTGTCAATACTTTTGGCCAACACTGTACAACTCACACACAGAAGACACAGACACACAATTCACACACAGAAGACAAATGCACACAACTCACACAGAGTAGACACAGGCACACAACACACACACACAGAAGACACAAGCACACAACTCACACACAATAGACACACATACACAGGCACACAACTCAAACACAGTAGACACATACAGACACACAACTCACATAGAAGACACATAGCTCATACACACAAGCACACAACTCACACATAAAAGGCACATACATACACAACTCACATAGACAACATGCATACAACTCACATAGAAGACACAACTCACACATAGAAGACAGACAGACAGACACACAGATGACTCATACAGATACACAACTCACACACAGCAGACACAACTCACACAAGCACACAACTGACACACAGAAGACACACATACAGATACACAACTCACACACACCCAGACAGACAACTTACACACAGGAGACACACACAGGCAGACAACTCATATAGAAGACAACTCACACACAGAAGACACATACAGACAAACGACTCATACAGAAGACACACACAGGTTTACTACTCACACACCGTCACACGACTCACACACAGAATACACATACAGACACAACTCACACACAGAAGACACAAAACTCATACACAGAAGACACACAACTCACACACAAGACACAAACAGGTATACTAATCACACACAGGAACACAACTCACACACAGAAGACACACATACACATAGTCACACAACTCACACCCAGAAGACACATACAGACACAACTCACACACAGAAGACACTCAACTCACACACAGAAGTCACACAACTCACACACAGAAGACACACAACTCACATACAGAAGACACACAACTCACACAAGACACATTCACACAACTCACACACACAAGATACAGAAGACACAGAGACACAACTCACACACACAGAAGACATACACACAACTCACACACAGAAGACACAGACACACAATTCACACACAGAAGAAACACAACTTACACACAGAAGACAAACACACACAACTCACACAGAGAAGACACAGGCACACAACACACACACAAAGAAGACACAGACACACAACTCACACACAGAAGACACACAACTCATACACGTAAGCACAGAACTCACACACAGGGGACACAACTCACACACAGGGGACACAGGCACACAACTCACACAGAGGGGACACATATACAGACACAACCCACACACAGGCACACAAATCTCACACTCATTTTACGGATAGATACCTCTCACACACACACTCCACTGTGCTGCAGGAGGGGGCACATGTGTAGCTTCCCCTGCTCTCAGCAGTTGGCTCCTTGCCCCTCCCCCACTCCCTCCTTCTCTCTGCCGCGACTTTACACAGCAGGAGATCTGTCACCTTGTGACCGGGGATACTTTTCCTCCTCGTCTTCCAGCTCCAGCACAGATGTCTTCTCTAATCTTCTTTGCCGCCTCTCACTTCTTCCCGCCCTGCAGGAGGAGAACACTGGCGAATCAACTCTTCTATCATTCTGATATGAGAGCATTCATTGGTCAGTGTTCTCCTCCTGCAGGACACGCCCCCTATCTGCTTGCTGATGCTGAACCCAGGGGGTGAAAGCAGCCACAGATTTATAATCAGTGCACAGTCCACTAGTAAGAAGCGGCAGCGCAGGAGACAGTAGGGTGTCGGGGACAGAAGAGAGGCCCAATGCAGGCACCAGGCGGCATCTGATAGAGCAGGCCCCGCAGATGCCGCCCCCATTTTATCAACAGGTGCCACGTCTGAGACAGTGTACTCAACTTGCCTCAAGATAGGTGCGGCCCTGGGCGTGCAATATTATTTGGCCCCTTTACTTTCAGTGCAGCAAACTCACTCCAGAAGTTCAGTGAGGATCTCTGAATGATCCAATGTTCTCCTAAATGACTGGTAATGATAAATAGAATCCACCTGTGTGTAATCAAGTTTCCGTATAAATGCACCTGCTGTGTGATAGTCTCAGGGTTCTGTTTCAAGTGCAGAGAGCATCATGAAGACCAAGGAACACACCAGGCAGGTCCGAGATACTGTTGTGGCAAAGTTTAAAGCCAGATATGGATACAAAAAGATTTCCCAAGTTTTAAACATCTCAAGGAGCACTGTGCAACCGATCATATTGAAATGGAATGAGCATCAGACCACTGCAAATCTACCAAGACCCGGCCGTCCCCCTAAACTTTCCTCTCGAACAAGGAGAAGACTGATCAGAGATGCAGCCAAAAGGCCCATCTGTATTAACTGCAGAGATGTACAGCTAAGGTGGGAGAGTCTGTCCATAGGACAACAATCAGTCGTACACTGCACAAATCTGGCCTTTATGGAAGAGTGGCAAGAAGAAAGCCATTTCTGAAAGATATCCATAAAAAGTCTCGTTTGAAGTCTGCCACAAGGCACCTGGGAGGCACACCAAACATGTGGAATAAGGTGCTCTGGTCAGATGAAACAAAAATCAAACTTTTTGGCCACAATGCAAAACGATATGTTTGGCGTAAAAGCAATAAAAAGGGAAATGGAGCGCACATAGAGTAATTTCCTTTTGTACAATTATCCTCAGTGGAAATCCTCCTTTAGTGGAAGGACTCACCTGATTTGGTTGTGCAAGTCACAACCAACTAACTCCGCTCTCTGTTATGGTTGCAGCAGGTGCCCAGCAAAAGTAAGGATCCAAAGGGTTAACAGAAAGTGCTGGGTTTCATAGATCCACCGCGCTGACCTCCAGTGAAGACAAACAGAGTGATGTATGAAACTCTGTTTAATGGGTAACTTGCCTACCGGTTTCGTGATTTCAGTTATCTTTCTGTTAACCCTTTGGCGTAAAAGCAACACAGCTCATAATCCTCAAAGCACCATCCCCACTGTCAAACATGGTGGTGGCAGCATCATGGTTTGGGCCTGCTTTTCTTCAGTAAGGACAGGGAATATGGTTAATATTGATGGGAAGATGGAAGGAATCAAATACAGGACCATTCTGGAAGAAAACCTGTTGGACTCTGCCAAAGACCTGAGACTGGGTAGGAGATTTGTCTTCCAACAAGACAATGATCCCAAACATAAAGCAAACTCTACAATGGAATGGTTTAAAAATAAGCACATACAGGTGTTAGAATAGCCAAGTCACAGTCCAGACCTGAATCCAATCGAGAATCTGTGGAAAGAGCTGAAAACTGCTTTTAAAAAATGCTCTCCATCCAACCTCACTGAGCTCGAGCTGTTTTGCAAGGAAGAAGGGGCAAGAATTTCAGTTTCTCGATGTGCAAAACTGATAGAGACATACCCCAAGTGACTTGCAGCTGTAATCGCAGCAAAAGGTGGCGCTGCAAAGTATTAACTCAAGGGGGCCGAATAATATTGCACGCCCACTTCTCAGTTTTTTATTTATTAAAAAAGTTTAAAGTATCCAAAAAATTTTGTTCCAATTCACGATTGTGTCCCACTTGTTGTTGATTCTTCCCAAAACAATTAGCATTTATATCTTTATGTTTGAAGCCTGAAATGTGGCAAAAGGTTGAAAAGTTCAAGGGGACCAAATACTTTTACAAGGCACTGTAGATAGATAGATATTAGAAGCCTGTACACCAGCCCCAGGTGTGCTGATTGGTATACAGCCACTTGTGGTACACTGTAGTGTGCTATACACCCTGCCTGTCTGTATACAGCTAAATGAATCCTAAAATGACCGTTGTTTTGATGGAGATAGATATTAGAAGTCTGTATACCAGTCCCAGATATGCTGACTGGTATACAGCCACTTTTGGTACACCGTAGTGTGCTATGTACCCCTCCTGCTTGTATACAGCTAAATTAATCCTTAGAAGGAATGTTGTTTTTGTAGATAGCTAGTTATTAGAAGCCTGTACACCAGGCCCAGATGTGCTGATTGGTATACAGCCTCTTGTGGTACACCAAAGTGTGCTATATTCTCTCCCTATAAGAATTTTCAAAAACGTAACACACCACACCATAATATTTACTCTCATGGTCACTGATAGTTTACCATATTTGGTGTGTATTTTTATAGAACATTATTGGTAACACTCCAACAAATTATTAAACAAGTGGAAACCACTAAGGAGTTATAGTTACAAATGTATATGGGAGATAATGTTTGCGTGTGTTTTCACTTAGCACAGCTGGTTTGTGCCTTAATATTAATATTAATATTTTAGTTCATCACTATTGTACAGTATGTATCTCACATAGCTATCATGAATTATTGTATGTATTTATATTATATTAACTATTTGTATACTTATATCACTTTCATATTCTTATTTATAGAAGTATGTTAAAAACTGGAGTGTATGTGTAGGTATGAATGAAATGGTGTTACTGTATACTCCGACGATGAGATTGACAGCCCTCTATTCCTTCTTAATGTCCCCTGAATCTGTACTGTGATTCATTATGATATTTCTCCTTTAAAATGCGTATGGTCTTCTTTAAAATGGCCACTGCTGATGCTTTTGCAGTTAGTTACAGCGCTCTAGTGGTAGTGACCAGAAAGGGAATTTTTTTTCCCTTTTGTGTCCTTCCGGCGGAAATGACGTTGCGCTGCAATAGGCAGCTGTATAATGGTGCTGCTGATATAAAAGGGCACAAAATCACTAGTAGAATCAGTCCACGTGAACAAGCGGCGTCGAAACGGATGTAGGGGGCGTGCTACCTGGCAGGACTCAGGGTGGGTGACCGAGGCTGTTACCTGTGCTTGATATGGGTGAGTGATTTGTGCCTTGTAGTACTTCCGGATTATATGTCCCATTTTCTTGCATTTTACCACCACAAAGGTTTTTGACCTTATACCTTATGTGTTCACTTACTGAGTGATTACCTGCCTGTAGCCATTTGTGGGAATCTCCCAATTGTACTTCATTGTAAAACGTGTATGTGTCTGCTTTTATATTTGTACTAAAATAAAGGTCATATTTTATGTAACTATATCTTCTTAGTGGTTTCCACTTGTTTAATATATTCTCTCCCTGCCTGTGTACAGCTAAATTAATATTTAGAAGGACTGTTGTTTTGATAGATAGATAGATAAATAGACCACTGAAAAAAAAAAAGCAGCAACACTCCTTTCTTGAGGTTTATATCGTCTTTATATTAGGCCTTCAAAACAGATGGCGATGTTTCAGTTTCAAACAACCATCATCCAGCCCAACCTTCATCCAGCACCTATGCACATGGTGACTGTTTTTTTAATCAAACCTCATTTACATATTCTTATTATCTTATTAACAAAATAACATAACTTGATTTTACCATTTTTACATCTATCACCTCCAAATCAGTGGTTCACATCATTTTTCCATATTTCATGATTCAGTTTCATAAGTTCCCATTACAGCTCTCAATATTCCCTTCTGACACTTAATTACCCCTAATTGCAGACTTTCCTCACCTGCGCACAGTATTAGGTTTTCATATCTCAGTGTACTTCTCCTCTCTCTGCCATGAGTAATCCTGTCAGCATGGGAAATGCAGTCTGAGCATGCCCAGTCACACTAGTTGCTTCCTGGTTGCCTCGGCTACACAGGAAGGATTGCTGCCACTATCTTAAGGCCTCTTCACACGCTAGGATATAGGTGAATGAGATAGTTAGCTATGTCACGTAACCGCGATCCTTCCGATATCGTTAGTGCGTTGTCACACGCAAGGATATCGTTAACGATCTTAAATTTGGCAACGCTGCAGCTATTTGGAGAAGATGGTTTGAACGATTTTACAAAGCGGCAGGAATGGGAGAAATATGAACAACATCATTCAAAAAGGTGTCACACTGAACGATGTTGCTTCTTCCCATTACGTTAATTGGACGACGAACGATAGATTTGAGGTCCAGATCACAAATTTTGGATGATCGTTCTATCGATTTTTCCTTCCTACATCGTTCGTTTACATGCAACGGACACACTAACAATATTGTTTGAACGATCACAAATCCGTGACGTTTCAACAAAATCATTAACGATATCCTACCTAGCGTGTGAAGTGGCCTTCAGGACTCCTGAGCATGCTCAGTGCATCCGGCGCCTGCAATACACACAAGTAATGGTGCTGTGCATATTTACTGTATTTTCTTCCATCTGCATGTCATATAATCATGTTATGTGCTTGATATTATTGCTTACCATAGCCTCAGCTATCTGCTGGTGTAAAATAACTTAAGTTATAGTGTATAAATAAAAAGTAATGATATAACACTGGAATGCCTTATTTCCTTTTAAGGCTTTTAGGGCTTTATTACCAGAACATAAATGGCATGGTTTAAAGTGTTCCCAGGGTATAATGTCCCTCACCCCGGGTCTTAAGTATCCAACTAATCACAGGGGGACCCAAGTTCCCTAAATGTCTTTTGGGAAGCCATATCACCACAGCTTTCCCTGACAATGGGGGTCAACTGAGTTGCCAAACCTTTTTCAGACCCTACCAGCCCTTTCATATTTGGTGAGCTCATCACCCTTTTTAGATCAGCCACAGCCAAAGAAAACCATGGTACTATAATAAATTATTTAATGTGATTTTTATTACGTGTTTATTTTCATATGCATTTAAATAAATGTGCAAGTTACTCATAGGATGGGGTTGGTGTCACTCTACAATATGTCCTAGACTGTGCCACAGGTATTAATAGGGCAATCCTGAGCATCTAGAAGAAAAAGAGAAATTGGAAAAAGACAAGTAAATCATTCAATCCATCAATTTTTATGATCAATACCTTCACCCATACATAGTGTTCATAAAACCATTACACATTGTAAGACTCAAGTGCACCTATATCAAGGTAGGTAGCTTGTAATCTACGTTCATCCCTTTTGACTTCAGGGTTCCCAACTTTTGTATCCACTTTTGTGTTCTCTATATTTTAGTAATTTCTGTCTGTCTCCACCTCTTCGGCACTCTATCAATGAGCCTGAACTTGAGATTTTTTTCCATATGTTTACAATCCGACAAATGTTTCGGGACAGGGAGGTTGTGTTGTTTCTTCCGAACTGTATATCTATGTTGTCTAAACCATGTCTTAAACTCTAAAGTGGTTTCACCCACATGCCACAAGCCACATGGGCATTCCAACAGGTAGATTACATAGTCTGTGTCACAGGTCATGAAATGCTGGATTTTGAAAACTTCCCCTGTCTGTGGGTGCATAAGAGTGTGACCTTTAATTATATGTGTACAAGCTATGCATCCCACACATGGATAGCATCCTACTCTTTTGGCGCCCGTCAGTGTCGCCTGTGTTTGTTTTTTTATTGGCCAAATTCCGATTTTACCAGGGTGTCTTTTAAGTTATTATTTTTTCTATAGGACAATAGTGGTCTTTTCTTATATTCCTTAATCTCTGGCAAACATTTTCCCAACATGCCAGTTTTTCATGACCATTTCACTAATCTTTTTAGACTCCTCCCCATATGTCATTAACAGAGGTAAATGTTTGTGAGCATTCTTCTGTAACCTTATTTTATTTCTATCTTCCAACACTTTAATTCTTTGTTGTTCAAGTATTTTTGTAGGATACCCCCTTTGTTTAAACTTATTCAATAGGGTCATTACTTTCCCTTCCAAATCTGCCTATTCACTAATAATTCTTTCCACCCTTTTAATTTGTCCATATGGTATAGAGCTTTTCATCCTTTGAGGATGGTGGCTACTGTAGTGGAGAAGTTTATTCCTGTCTGCTTTTCACAAACAGTGTGGTCTGCAACTTATTGTTAATCTTTGTAACCAGCACATCCAGAAAGTACATCTCATTGGAGGAGGCTACCATAGTAAATTTAATTGTGTCATCTACTCCATTTATATACTGATGAAACTCTTGTAATTCAGTCATGGCCCCTGTCCATAACAGGAAGATATCGTCCACGTATCTCCACCACCTCACCATCTTCTCAAAGTGGCAAGACATGTAGACGTACCTTTCCTCTAGTACAGCCATGACTGTATTTGCATATCCACATGCCATTCAAGCCCCCATAGCGGTCCCTGTTAACTGCACAAAGAAAGTGTCCCCAAACAAAAAATAGTGAATTCTTAACACTAGCTCTAAAAGCTCCCAACTGAATTGCTGTGCCCTGGTGTTCTGCCCACCTACTGGGGTGCTTGGCTGCCATGTGCTTAATGGTGGTACTCAGGTTGGCTTTGATCTGCCCTTTCCTTAGCTTGGTATGGCAGATGCTACAAATGACATTTTTTTTCTCTGAAGGACTCTCTGAAAAAAATTCCATACAATGGAAGAACACCCCCTTGGACTGATTTGCGGCAGAGTGAGGGTGCTCTTAGGAACAGTTGACCTAATTCTCACTCTATTCAAACCACTAACCCTTCTTGCCTATGTTGGTGCTATGTATCCATCCCCCTCTGTGCTGCTGTGCTCGCTATGCATGCCAATGGTCCAGATTGGATCAGTGGATTTATCATCAACCATCTCACCTTCCAATTCTTCAATCTGATACTTCTTCTGAATTAAGGTTTTTGGCTGACCTGATGTCAACTGTGTCTCAACTTCATCATCATTATCAGCCTCCGCCTTTTAAGACAGTAAATCAGGTTGTTCAAAGTGGCTTTCTTCTGACCTTGGGTCCTCAAATACTTGCACCACTCCCTCATGTCCCACTTCAATCCTGCACAGAGAGAGGCCAGAGAAAACTAACGGATACATACAAAACAGACCCTCGGAGTGGCCAAGTTTGGAGTCATATATATATATCCTGTGACTCATGATGGGGGGAGGAAGGAGGACCAGGTTGAGGATTGCATGGCTCAGTCTTTTGGCTACCGAGATTAAACTGTGTGTAAGATTTGATGTTGGTTGAGAAATGACTGGAGGTCTTGCCTGCCATCAAAGCCAGAACTTGCTTGCGCTCTTCTGACCTCAAGACAGGTTTATGGAGCATACTGGCAAATTTTGACAGTATCACAGTAAATGCATGATGAACCTTCTTCTGACCTGTCGCAGACGAAGTGCCTTATTGGGCACCAATGTCAACACTACGCCCACGTCTGAACACATGCCCGTGTCCCTTAATGACAGGCTTTTTCATCATATTTTTTTGGGGTGATAATTTTAATTTTTACGACGCCAGACTGGGGAACTGTAATCCCAAAAATGACAGGGGTGCAGAAGGAGTTATGGATTTCAGCAGACACCACAAAAGGCTATGCCTTAATTGGATTTGAACAGCACACTAGCGCTGGATTATTATGTGATTTTTTTCACGGCACAAAACTAGTAAACTGTAACTCCAAAAATGACAGGGGTAAAGTCTCCTGCAAGTAGATAAAAAAAAAACACACATTTATATTGTAATGTTGAAAGAAACTGTTAATACATGTTGGATAAAATATGTCCAAACCCACTGATTTTGGTTGGATTGCTTGAAGATCAAGTGTGCATAGTCGCATTTCATTCAAAATTTGTCCAATAGTGGTTGATTCTCCTGTCGTCTTCAAAATATACATGCATTTATGGCTGTAGCAGGTATGTATGTTTAGCACATAGTTGGGTGACAAGCCTTTAGACTATTGGAAAAAGAAATTCCTCAAACAAATCTGGTAAATCAAGTGAAGTAGATGATTTTTGACAAAGAAAGTAAATTTAAACATTTGGATACATAATAATAATACAGTTCTAAAAGCAAACTGGAATTATCATTAGTATACAATGCCACTGTACATCTTGTAAAAACTACCGTATATACTCGTGTATAAGCCGACCCGTGTATAAGCCGACCCCCCTACTTTTGCCCCCAAAACCTGGGAAAATCTATTGACTCGTGTATAAGCCGAGGGAGGACCCTAGCACAAGTATACAGCCCCCAGCAGTGTCGTATACACCAGTCCCAGAGGTAGATACAGCAGCCCCAGTGGTAGTATACACGCAGCCCCAGTAGTATATACAGCCCCAGTGGTAGCATATACAGCCCCAGTGGTAGTATACAGGGCCCCAGAGGTATATACAGCCCCAGTGGTAGTATATACAGCCCCAGTGGTAGTATATACAGCCCCAGTGTTAGTATACAGGGCCCCAGAGGTATATAGCAGCCCCAGTGGTAGTATACAGGGCCCCAGAGGTATATAGCAGCCCCAGTGGTAGTATACAGGGCCCCAGAGGTATATACAGCCCCAGTGGTAGTATATACAGCCCCAGTGTTAGTATACAGGGCCCCAGAGGTATATAGCAGCCCCAGTGGTAGTATACAGGGCCCCAGAGGTATATAGCAGCCCCAGTGGTAGTATACAGGGCCCCAGAGGTATATAGCAGCCCCAGTGGTAGTATACAGGGCCCCAGAGGTATATACAGCCCCAGTGGTAGTATATACAGCCCCAGTGTTAGTATACAGGGCCCCAGAGGTATATAGCAGCCCCAGTGGTAGTATACAGGCAGCCCCAGTAATGCAGGGCCCCCCCAGCCTGACTCCGGTCACCTGTAAAGCAAACTATACTTATCAGTGTCCCGCTGTCCGCGCCCGCCGCTGCCGACATCGCGATCCTCCATCTTCATGCGACTCCTTCCTGTTTCCTGTGCGCGTCGCAGGGAATGACGTCATTGCCGGCGACGCGCACAGAAACAGGAAGGAGTCGCATGAAGATGGAGGATCGCGGATGTCGGCAGCGGCGGGTGCGAGCGGGACACTGATAAGTATAGTTTGCTTTACAGGTGACCGGAGAGACGCTGGGGGGCCCTGCATTACTGGGGATGCGGGGGCTGCTGTATACCGATGTATACATCGGTATGTACCGATGTATACATCGGTATACAGCACTGACTCGCGTATAAGCCGAGGGGGGTACTTTTCAGCCCAATTTTTGGGCTGAAAAACTCGGCTTATACGCGAGTATATACGGTACTTTGCTTCTTAAAAGGCAAATAATTAGGATGTAGAAGGACGTACATTTTTACTGCAGTAAAAATACAAATAGAAATGTTAGTTTGTAGGACTATTGACATTTCAGCATTGTAATGCCTTTCACAAATAATATGAAACAATTTATTTCATAACATTCTAAGGTTGATTAGTAAAGACATAATCAAACCAGCTAATCGAATATGCTCAAGAGTTCTCAATGTGAGATTTGTGACTTTCTATAGACATATAACTCCACTAAAATCCTTGTTATTTACAGCATGGGTGTATTTTTCAATGTATCATGAGTAAATTCTAAAAAGCTATAAAGTTGTTAGAACATTTGGCTGTAAATCAATCAGCAGAAAATGTACCTTTTGGTGTTTTCTTATGGCAATGTATGGCTACATTATTTATGACATCAACATGGCAGAAAGTTATGAATATTGTTTTGTAACATTCATTTCAGGTTTTTGTTGTTGTGGTGGTTGCTACTCTGTCTTATATTATTTGGTGTTTTTCTTCAAAAATGTTAACATTGCTTTGGTTTATTCTACAATGACTTGAACTAATTATTTAGAACTAATTAGTTTACATGTTTCTTTTTCTTTAGTATCATTAGAGCTGATTGATCTTTTTTAATTAGGATCTTTCTATACATATTTTTCAACTCTATCTCTCTAATGAATTTCTGTAAGTTTCCTACCGAGCACAAATTCACAGTTAGTCAGTAGATTATGCGTTTGCATGGAATAATTACAGAATTCTATGTACAATCTTGACAAAACCTAATTGTCAATATAAAAAAAAGAAATCCTTGTATGCAGTTGTTCCAAATGAATGATCTCTCGTGTTTACTCATCCGTGAAACAATTTGGGGAAGATTATTTAAAAATGTAGTGGCTTGGAAAATGGAAAACATTATTAAAATTGTCAGTCAAAGTAAAATTTCACGTAAAGAAATACAAAACAACATGGGTTATATGTTTTGGTGACATAAGAATAAATGAAGGGAAATGTATTATTTTTCCCATACTTTTTATGCCCTCAACTAACACATTATTGTCAATTTAAAAGTGATCCCAACACATTTACATTCAGAGACCATATACATTGTGTAGGATTTCACAATATACTGTAGCATAGAATGTACACAAATTATAAAGTCATTCCTGAAGCAGGAAGATATGACCGCTGAGTCAAGTGAAGGGGAGTGCAAAATAACGGGGCGGGAGGATGCAGGCAGCTTCTTCCTGGAATGCAATGAGAAGGACGAGGTTGAAGTATAGATTTCCTTTGGACAAGGTGCCTCACTGTCCGCGCTGCTGCTACAGAAAAGACAAAACCAGGACATGGGGATGTCTCGATCACTGATGCTTTTATTGTCCTACGCGTTTCGAAGCCACAAACCGAGCTCCTTCCTCAGGGAACATCCCTGATGTGAAACTGCTCACCTTGTCCAGTTGTGAGACCCACAACTGGTTAAAAAGCAATAAAGCAGCTGCTGCAGGAACCGCACTTCCACAGATGACCGTGGTCACAACATACGGTAGATTTCCTTTGGACGAAGTGCCTCACTGTCCGTGCTGCTGCTCCAGAAAAGACAAAACTAGGACACGGGATGTCTGGATCACTGATGCATTTATTGTCCTACGCGTTTTTGGAGCCAAAAGACGAGCTCCTTCCTCAGGGTCATCTGTGGAAGTGCGGTTCCTTCAGCAGCTGCTTTATTACTTTTTAACCAGTTGTGGGTCTCACAACTGGACAAGGTGAGCAGTTTCACATCAATAGCTGACAGTGTGTAATTGAGATAAGACCCTATTTTGCGCATTCTTATTTCTACAGAGGTTGAAGTATAAGCAGCTCCTATCTAGGGAAAAGCAGGAAGATATGACCACTAAGTCAAGTAAAGGGGAGTGCAAAATAACGGGGCGCAAGGATGCAGGTAGCTGCTTCCTAGAATGCAATGAGAATGATAAGGTTGAAGTACAGAGCGGTATAGTTCCAGCGGTCGGTTTTGAGCTCCGGAGGTGAGCAGAAGATATCCTGCGGAGAGACAAGTAGCACAGCGGTGCCTGGCTTCTGGAATGAAATAAGTAAAGTCATTCCTGATTTTTCAATGACTTCACAATATAAATGAGTTGTCAATGCAGTTTGGAAAGCTGAACTAGTAAGCCATGAATAAAATGAAAGTCAACATAATTCTTTTAATTGAGAATTAGTATGACCTCAAAAGAAGAGCGTACAATCAAATATTTGAGAAAAAGACTTTGAGTGAAAAGTAAAAATAATAATTAGTCTTCTGTTGTGCTGGAAAAATCTGTGGAATTAATAAAATGAATTATTGGGAAACTATATTAAATATTTTAATCTAAAATGTTTCTGTTCATTTCTTTGATTTGAGTTATTCAATTACCGATTTTGGTGGCAAAATGTAAAGAAAAAAGAAAATGAATATAAAAATAAGTAAAATAATAGGAAACATTTAAAAATGTAAGCAACTATCTGATTAGTTTTAAGGTTGAAGGAAGACTTTAAGTCCATCTAGTTCAACCGATAGCCTAAAATATTGATCCAGAGGAAGGCAAAAAAAAAACATGTGGCAACACTAAGCTCCACATTGGGGAAAAAAATTCCTTCCTGACTCCACATATGGCAATCAGACTAGTTCCCTGGATCAATGCCCTATCAAAGAATCTAGTATACTGTATGTAACTAGAAATATATTTTTGAAGAAAGGCATCCAGACCATTCTTAAATTATAGTTGTGAATCACTCATGTGGTATGGGAGTGATGGCCAATGGAAAGTCCCCCCATAGACTTGAATCATAATGAGAAGTGGAAAACCGGCACATCCACAAAAGTAAAATTTCTTCTTTAGTGAAAATAGATATAAAAATAAAGATAGTGGTGATCCTCCATTTCTTGTCTGTATTTGTGCACAATAAAGTAAAATTGCTTTCCACTGCAAGCTACTTAGTGGTGTTGCTCCCTTATAATACCTTGACTATTCTTTTTTATTTTTCAACAATGTAAATATTGAAACTAGACACATTGGAATGTGGTGAACTGGTCTGATGAAATTAGTTTTATTTTACATTAAATTGACAGCTGAAGAGGATATAGTTCAGGGATGGACTATGGAAACAAGAGAGTCCAGTATACATACAAGTGCATCTCAATAAATTTGAATATTGTCAAAAAATGAATTTATTTCAGTAATTCAATACATAAAGTGAAACACATATATTATGTAGAGTTATTACAATCAGAGTGATCTTTTCCAAGTGTTTATTTCTGTTAATGTTGATGATTATCGCTTATAGCCAATGAAAACCCAAAATTCATCATCTCAGAAAATAGGAATATGATACAAAAGCAACTGAAAAAATGATTTTTTAATCATAAATGTTGGCCTACTGAAAAATATGTACAGTAAAGGCACTCAATACTTGGTCAGAGCTCCTTTTGTGTTGGAGACATTACATTGAACTGACAGTTACCCAAAGGCAGGGCTAGACTTACAGTATGTGTTGAAGACATTTAATTGAACTAAAAGTTCAAAGGCAGGTCTAGATTTGTGGTATGTGTTGGAGAAAGTGATGAGCGAAGATACTTGTTACTATTTGTTGCTTGCACGAATATTAAGGTGTTCGCGATACTCAGTACTCTGCGAGTGTTTTGGATTTTACTTGTGATATTCAAGTGAGATGCCCAGCATGTTTGCTGACTGATTTTCAGCCTTGGCATGAAAAGGATCCAACAAGGATTGAAACATTGCCTTATTCACTGATCAATAAAGGTCTGTCAACAAATGCAATTTTTGGAGTGCTGCCTATTTTTTTTAGATAGATAGATAGATAGATAGATAGATAGATAGATAAATAGTAATAGCAGAAGCAGCGTGTATAGCTGGTCTTTCAATAGAGTGCTAAGCGTCCCTGAGGCTCCTTCCAGCCTCTGTTATACATACAGTTCAAAGGAGGGTCACAGCACTTCTTTCTTTTGCAAGGGTTGTTTATTCCAGCTCAGGCATATGGCGACGTTTCGAGCTATGCTAGCTCTTTATCCAGCCTTATAGATAGATATAGATATATAAATAGTAATAGCAGAAGCAGCGTGTATAGCTGGTCTTTCAATAGAGTGCTAAGCGTCCCTGAGGCTCCTTCCAGCCTCTGTTATACATACAGTTCAAAGGAGGGTCACAGCACTTCTTTCTTTTGCAAGGGTTGTTTATTCCAGCTCAGGCATATGGCGACGTTTCGAGCTATGCTAGCTCTTTATCCAGCAACCACATTACATCTGTTACAACACTTTATACACCTCTAGCCTCTTGCCTCACTTCCTTACAGGTGATTTGCATAATTCATTATTACAACATAAACCCACATCCTAATACACCCTAATGTGAACATTTATGATCCATGCTCTCCATATTGTACATCCCCCTGGGGTCCATCTAGTGTTTTATACATACATCACTGTCCATTCCATACTTAATGACAATATGCGGCAGTGTGGGAGCGGCTTACCGGGTTCCTGTATGCAGACATGTGTTCTCGGCGTCCCGGAAGCATCTGCTGTACAATCAGTGCCGTGTCCCCGCCCCGTTGGTGTGGAAGCCACGTCGGCGTGCGCCGTGACGTCATCACGTCCGCGCATGCTCGTTCTTCAATTCTCGTCATTCCCCATCTTTGTTGGGGCTTCCTACAGCTATACAAGTGCCGTGTCCCGTTCTTTGCTAAAGTGACATGTGCATATGCGTTGTCCTTATAGCGCAGTGTTCAGTGACATAGTGCTCTCCCTTTTTCTACTTACATATCGCTCTATATGGAGCAACAATCTAAAGTGTCAAGTGCTCATAAAGTGCCCATAATAGTGTGCCTGATAATAATATGCTTTTATTAATTCTGTTAATGTGGGTGTCACAATATATATTTGTCAACTTTATATGACCTTTTCTCATGTAGTTTACTCCCTTCTTCTCAATAACCTTATACACTTATTCAATTTCTTAGCCTCTCATCAAACTTATTACAGTTTTTCAGCTTGTGCCATTTATTGATTAAGGTTTCTTGTGTGTGGGGTATGATTCGCTACCTTGTAGGTCTCTATGTGTCTATATATATATACTCTTGTGTGCATAAGAAAATTGTGACTATTTTAATATTTCTTTTTTTAAAAAAAGGGGACTATAAAACAAGTGACCATAAAAAGGGTGACCATAAAATGGGGACAAAACGGAATATTCAGGACAAATTCAGCGCGTTATGTTGTGCGTGTTTACCATACAGTGCTCCCTGTATTGCCGCTCCCATTCTCTCAGTACTGCATGGAATCTATCATCACTAGATGGACCTCCTTCGGATCTTTGGTTCCTTCCAGGGTTCTATAAAAAACAATTTAAAACATTTTAAGAATTAAGTTATTAATTACAGGCACGGAGTTAATAGAACTATATCTTCAAGTGCTAGTGTTTAAAAATTACTATCGTGGTTAAAAATGCCTACAATTTCCAACGACAGAGATTCCCATCCTATCGATCAAAGGGCTACTCCGAGTTTATAGTCCCCATTCATGCCTCCCGGCTTTAATGTGCCCAACCTCTTTATCCATTTCAACTCCTGAATCCTTAACTGCTTTTTACGGTTCCCCCCTCTCCTCATCACCGGAATTCCATCTATTGCTCTGACCCTCAAATCCCACTCATCATGCCCTGCTTCAGTGAAATGCTTGGACACTGGCAAATTCATGATCTTTTTTCGGATACTGTACCTATGCTGACTCATCCTGATTCTCAGTTCCAACGTTGTTTCCCCCACGTAATATTCCCTACAGGGGCACTCTAACAAATACACAACGTGGTCTGACGCACATGTAAAAAACTGTTGGATTTTGTATCTCCTTCCTTTAACTTCATATTCATTACCTTTTTTCATCAATGGGCAATTCACACAGCCAATGCATGGATAATTCCCTGTCCTCACATTTCCTGTCAGCGTGGTCTGTCGTTTGAAAGAACCAATATCTGACTTGACTAAGCGGTCCTTTAGATTCCTCCCTTTCCTAAAAGAAAAGAGTGGTTGTTCTTTGAACTCCCTGACTTCCGGCAAGCCGTTACTCAGAATCTGCCAGTTCCTCTTTATTGCTTGTACCACTTCCCTGGACTCCTCACCATACGTGGTCACCACTGGTATTCTATTCAGTGTCTTCCTAGTGGTCCTATCCCTTTGTCGCTTATTCTTACTCATATCCAGGACTTTCGTCGGGTAGCCCCTTCTCTTGAACTTCTCCAGCAGTCTATAAACTGCTTCCTCCTTCTCCTCTGCATCACTGACTATCCGCCTGACTCTTTCCACTTGTCCACATGGGATGGCCTTTTTCAATCCTATGGGATGGCTACTGTTGAAATGTAATAATTTATTCCTATCCGTTGGTTTCACATGCAATGTGGTTTTTATCTGTCCTTCCACCAGCTTGACGTTCACATCCAGGAATTGTATATCTGTCCTAGAGTGAACCATCGTAAATTTAATGCTGGTGTCTACTGTGTTCAAATACCTATGAAACTCGTTCAGCTCGCCTATATCACCACTCCACAGGACAAACACATCATCGATGTATCTCCACCACTTCCGAACCCTCCGGAAGTGGTGGGACCCATAGACATGGTCCTCTTCAAGCACCGCCATGGTGACGCCGGCATAAGCACATGCCATATGCGCCCCCATGGCGGTGCCTTTCAGCTGCTTATAATATGTGTCCCCAAACAGGAAGTAATTACATCGCAAACAGATTTCCAGTAAATCAATGATAAATTTCTTACTCTCTTTTCCATATTGTGTAGTTCCCAACAACAAGTTAACTGCTCTGATACCCATATCGTGCTCTATGGATGTGTATAGGGAGACTACATCAAAGGATACCAAGATATCTTCCTTTCCCACTTCCAAAGTTCTTAAATTCTCCAAAAAATGTCCCGTGTCACGTATGTAGGACTTCGCTGATACTGCCAGTGGATTCAACAATTTATCCAGGAAAATCCCTACATTGTTAAAGACAGAATCTACGCCTGACACTATAGGCCTCCCTGGCGGGTTCTCCATCGACTTGTGGATTTTTGGAACGATATATAGTACTGGCGTTCTCGGGCTATCCACTATCAAATAATCCAGTAACTCCTGGTCTATTAACCCTCCCATTTTTGCTTCTTCCAGAACTGCCTTTATACTTCTTTGGATCTCGAACTTTGGGTCCCTATTCAACTGTTGGTACACCTCTTCATCCCTTAGATGTCTCATTATTTCCGCCTTATACTTACCCTTGTCCATGACGACGACTGCTCCCCCTTTATCCGCTGGTTTTATCACTAGGTCGCCGTCATGGACAAGTTCCTGTAGCGCCTCAAACTCATTCCTCCTCACATTGGGGTATTTTAATGCTCCCTGACTTTTTTGTTGTATAACTTCAATATCCCTCCTAACTGCTGCCATGAAGGTCTCTATTGCTGGCACTACCTCCACTGGGGTAAAATCACTCTTATTAAACAGAGAAAAGTCCCTTAGTGCTAGCTCACTTTCCCTTTGTCTGGGTCTCGTTTCTTTAGTGTTGAACCAATGTCTCAATTTAACCAAACGGAACAGTCTAGCCATATCCACATCTAATTGAAACCAGTCTATGTGCGTAGTGATGTTGTAGTTCAATCCCTTGTTCAAAATCTCATTTTGCGCAACACTTAATATCTTTTTGGATATATTTACCACCAGTTCTGGTTTCTCTTCTTGTTGCCCCTGAGTCCTGTCCTCGGTTTCTCTCGCTTTTTTCTGGCTCCTTCTGTAGCGGACTCCTCCTCTTCTTCTTCTTGCGACCTGTCCGTCTCTGGATGGGATAGAATCATATTTATTAGCATGCTTAATACGACGATATTTATGTCCTTTTCGTTTAAAACCACCTTTCTTGGGCCATTTATCCTTTTGCCAGTTGTAAACTGATCCTGTCTGATAGTCCTCATTATCCCTTGCCCACTTCTGACATTTGGTTTCCTTCAAATCCTTCTTGACTTTCTCAACTCTCAGCCTTGTCTGCTCCTTAAACTTCTGAAATTCATCCTCTTTAATCAACAGTTTCAACTGTACTTCCATATCCTTGTTTTCCTGCCCAACTTTTTGTACTTCCTCCTGTAAATACTCCATGTTTAGGAGCATCACATCCATCGCGTACTTGTTGGACATCATAGCAAATTTGTTGCAGTATACCGTGTCATTCACAAACAGGGTAGGTCGGATGTTTGATCTGAGCCCTCTCGGAATCTTTTTGGCCTTGTAGTATTGGCCCAACATCAAAAGATGCAGTTCCGTGGAGACAAGGCGTTTACACCCGTTCTCATACTTTCTCTTCAAGTTGTTTACTGAAGGTACACTCAGAAATTCGACTTCCCCCTCCAATCCCTTGAGGATCCGCTCTTCGTCCTCAACCGTATACACTAATGTGCCTGGTTCCATTATAAATGGATCAACACAGCTAAGCCTCGATGAAGGGTATATATAAATAGTAATAGCAGAAGCAGCGTGTATAGCTGGTCTTTCAATAGAGTGCTAAGCATCCCTGAGGCTCCTTCCAGCCTCTGTTATACATACAGTTCAAAGGAGGGTCCAGGCTGGATAAAGAGCTAGCATAGCTCGAAACGTCGCCATATGCCTGAGCTGGAATAAACAACCCTTGCAAAAGAAAGAAGTGCTGTGACCCTCCTTTGAACTGTAGATAGATAGATAGATAGATAGATAGATAAGTAGATAAAAAAAATGACAAAACAGACTGCAGCACTCCTTCAAAGTCTTTCTTCCAGCTTAAGGTCCTATGTGATTGAAACATCGCACAATGAGCCTGATGGCCCAATAAAGGCTGAATACATCTCTGAAGGAGAGCTGCAGTCCATTTTATCATTCTTCGGTCCGTATATAGGAGGGGCTGAACCCCATTATGGACTGATTTTGCACCCGTCTTTTTATAAAAACGTGCTGCCCTTGATTTTTTGTACAAGGATAGATAGATAGATAGATAGATAGATAGATAGATAGATAGATAGATAGATAGAACTAACCAGTCTCCCACTGCTGCTTCTGGGGATTCCCATTAAGCTTCATGCATATTCATTCACTGACTGGCAAACAGCCAATCCCTTTACATGGGGCGATTATTGACTCCAGAGAGAGCTTTTGGACAATAATCATACACACGGCTGGTGACAGTACACTACAATATAAATGTTCAAACGTAAACACTGATAACAATACTAAAATAATCAGTAAACACTGATGACATGTTACAATATATAACATTAACTATGCACTGATAGAACAGCGCCATTTACTGTCAGTTCAATGTAATGCTTCCAACTAGGGATCAGCGAGTACGAAATATTCATAATCGCATATTCATTCCTTTATCAGGTCCAGCAGAAATGCAAGTAATTTCCTGTTGGACCTGACAAAGAGATCTGGGATGGCTGTAAAAAGGCAGAGATGGATGATAACATTCTCAAACTGCACGGGGACAATATGCTGACATAATGTAACTATGTCTGCATGCTGTTCAGCCTTACAGCTGTCTGCTCTGAGTGACAAGACTTGGTGAAGATAGATAGATAGATAGATAGATAGATAGATAGATAGATAGATAGATAGATAGATAGATAGATAGATGGATGGATAGATAGATAGATAGATAGATGGATGGATAGATAGATAGATAGATAGATAGATAGATAGATAGATAGATAGATAGATAGATATGTCATGGTGTTCAAATGTCATGCATAGGATAAATTGATTTTTCAAGTTTTAAACGTTTTCTGTCGAATATCTTCGATGTTACTATAGCATATTATATATGGTTTTGTTCAGAATACAATTTTGCATTCTCTCCCTGTAATATTTTTAGCTTTTCAAACAGTTTTGCCTGAAATTATTGCAACAATATGGGAATTGAAAGCACAACTAAATATTGTACAGCTTCAGATCCAAAATTTCTTGTGACCAATTATAACCTGGATATGGCAGCCAATCACATTCCATTACATTGCATCACATCTGCTGCTTTGTTTGCTTGTTTTATCTGTTGGTCTATCTAGTGAATCATACTGTAGAGCTTTATGATGGAAGCCTTCAGATTTTTGTCAGAGGAAGATCGTGTGCAAGTTGTGGTGCTACATGAAGAGGGTTATACTGGCCCCCAGATCGCAAGGAAGGTTGGCTGTAATCAGAGTACAGTCGTAAGAATTTTGCAGAAACATAAGCAGCTTGGAATTACCCAGGAGAGGCCCAGATCTGGTCGGCCCAGAAAGTCAACTAAAAGGGAGGATAAAGTACTGATAAGAACATCCCTTGCCAATCGAAAGCTCACCTCTCTTCAGCTTCTGCGAGAATGGCAAGAAAAGTGCAATATTGAGGTAGCAACATCAACTGTTAGGAAGAGATGTTTGGAAGCAGGATTGAGAGTGTGCAAGGCCCAAAAGAAGCCATTGATGACAGCCATAGAAAGACAAAGGATAAACTGTGGGCATTGAAATATTCAAAATGGAGGAAGGAGGAGTGGGAAAAAGTGCTATTTAATGATGAAAGCACTTTTTGCATTTTAGGAAATGATGGCAAGTCTTATGTGAGAAGGTTTCCACATGAAGAGTACAAGCCAGAGTGTTTGAGCTTCTCTGTGAAACATCCGATGAAAGTAATGGTCTGGGGCTGCATGGCAGCCAATGGTGTTGGAAGGCTTCATATTGTGGAGGGTATGGTTAATGCAAAAAAATACATAGACATCCTTAATAAGAAAATGCTGCCTTCTGCTCAACACCTGTTTTCAGGGATTATATCTTCCAGGATGATAATGCTCCTTGTCACAGAGCTAAGACAGTAATGGAATGGAAAAAAAAAGAACAAGGTGGCTACTATTGACTGGCTAGCCCAGTCCCCGGACCTCAATCCAATTGAAAATTTGTGGCACAAGGTATCAATAGAGATATCTAAAAAACAGCCAAGGACCAAGAGAGAGTTGATTGAGACTCTGATACAGGCCTGGAACCACATAATCACTCGTGAACATCTGCAGAAGCTTGTTCATTCAATGCCACAGAGATGCAAGTTGGTGCTCAAGAGCAAAGGCTGGTCAATAAAGTATTAGAAGCTAAAGATGCACTCAAAAGGCCCTTTTCAGGACTCTGAATTAAATGAAAAATAATAAATCTTAAAAAGTAAAATATAAGTCTGTGTGAACTTGCATTGCAAGTTAATGAACTTAGAAACATGTTCACCATTCTACACACTGTACTGGTGTAGGTATGGTTATGCTGTAAAAAAAATTATCAAAAATGCGCATACCATAACAATTTATACACTTGAGACAAGTCTGGGAACTTGTTATCTAGAACATCCACCTGGCAGACCTATTGTCGCCTCTACAGACTATATACTATCCCCATTGTCCATCACATTGGAAAAAATACTGAGTCCACTAATCCCAACCGTGAAGTCGTTCAATAAAGACACCAATGACTTTCTGGGCCACATCCGTAAGATAACACCAATACCTTCTGAGAGCATACTGATGACCCTAGACGTCAACAGCCTATACACCAGTATTGACCACCATCTTAGCATTGAGACTGATAATTGGTTTCTCCAAACCCATGAACCTACAAATATACCCAAAAGAACCTTTTGCCTAGAAACCCTAGAACTGGTACTCAGGAACAACTTCTTTCTTTTTGAGGATCAGTTCTTCCTGCAAAAACGGGGTACCGCAATGGGGGCGAATGTCGCGCCTCCGTATGCAAATATATTTAAGGTAAAATTCGAATCCAACTATGTATTCAGTAATGCTCAATTTAAATCCCATGCCAAGATATGACTCAGATTCATAGATGATACCTTTTGCATAAGGACAGGCAATATAGATTCACTTAATTCCTTTGTCAATGAGATTAATCACAAGATACCCAACCTGACCTTCACATTACACTACAACCTGAATGAAATCAATTTTCTAGACACGACAATCCATAAAAACGCTGAGGGATCACTCACCAGTGACCTATACACAAAACCCACTGACCAGAATAGCCACACACAGTCCAGTCCTTGTGAGGTGGAACCCCAAATACTCATCCACCCTAGTAACTGTCGGGCACCATAGATGGCCATGTCGGAAGAGCTGTTCACTCAAACTATTGTCTGGGAATCAAAGCAGCAGCTCCAAAGATTCCCAGAGTCAAGGGTAGTGGTAAGTATAGTTGCTTTAAAAAGCTTCTATTTTAGGGGTATCTATGAAGAAAAAGAACCAGTGCAAATCTAAGTGCAGATGTTATTACAATAGGCAGTTTAAAGCTTTGTTTTTGCTCACCTTTCCGGTGTCTTTACTGGATTGTATATAAAAAAACTCCTTGGGTATGCAGCTTAGCCTCTCCGGGTGGATCAGGTCTCCAGACCGAGGGATTCAGATTCATCAATGTGCAGATTAAAAGTTGCCCAACTGGTAAGACAGTGCTCCCTTGAAAGACTTGGCAATCATTATCATAGGTTTCTTAAATTTAAAAATCAATAAAATTGCAGTACAACTAATTTCAACTCTAATATGAGTCTTCCTCAGATAAAAAATATAGTATCATAATTGTTTGTGTGCTTTCTTATGTAACTCACACTATACTGTGTGCAGAATTATTAGGCAAATGAATTTTTTGATCACATGGTACTTTTTATACATGTTGTCCTACTCCAAGCTGTATAGGCTTGAGAGCCAACTACCAATTAAGTAAATCAGGTGATGTGCATCTCTGATAATGAGAAGGGGTGTGGTGTAATGACGTCAACACCCTATATTAGGTGTGCATAATTATTAGGCAAATGTCTTTCCTTAGGCAAAATGGGTCAGAAGAGAGATTTGATGGGCTCTGAAAAATCCACAATTATGAGATGTCTTGCAGAGAGATGCAGTAGTCTTGAAATTGCCAAACATTTGAAGCGTGATCACCGAACAATCAAGCATTTCATGGCAAGCAGCCAACAGGGTCGCAAGAAGCGTGTTGGGCAAAAAAGGCGCAAAATAACTGCCCATGAATTGAGGAAAATCAAGCGTGAAGCTGCCAAGGTGCCATTTGCCACCAGTTTTGCCATATTTCAGAGCTACAACATTACTGGAGTATCAAAAAGCACAAGGTGTGATATACTCAGGGACATGGCCAAGGTAAAGGTACCTTTACACGCCGCAACTATGGTGTAGAAACTGAGAGGCAATCCAGGGTTCCGTCACCGTTGCCATGAAATTGCTATGAAATTGCGGCATGTAAATGTAATATCAATATCATAGGTGTGGACCTGGACCCTCGTGCATTTTGCATTTCAAATATGGAAAAGTGGTCTGAGCTTGCTAGCCATGCCTTTTTGTCTCTAAGAACATGTCCAGCACTGCTGGCGGTGTCCTGACGGATAAGCACCTACAGCTATCCACTGACAGTATAGACTGCCTAACGTTTATCAAGGAGAACAAGTGATGGATCTCCAAGGATTTTTCCACCCCAGTGTCAGACTGGGGAGACTAGGGACTGGTGTACTTTTCAGTGTGCTGCATTCTTCTTACCGTTATAATATTTCAACTCCGGGGCAATTGATACCACTTTGCTGTGGTTTGACGAGACACTAATTTTTGGAGAAGTGCGGTTTCTTGTTAGGGTCTCTTTGCTGTACTTTAGCTGGGCTCTCTGAGTACAATACCTACTCCTGACACTCCTTCACTTGTTTCTAAGTAATCAACCTTGAACTGCTGGGCACAGGCCTTTTGCCTTGCTACCATTGTGTCTACATACAAAATGTATAAAATTTATGCCACTTTGCTGTGATCTGACAATAATTGTTTTAAAAGTGGGACTCTTGCTGAGGTCTCCTTGCTGTGTGGAGCATGAATTGAGCAGGGCTCTCTGAGCACAATGCCTACTCCTGACACTACTACACCTGTTCCTAAATAATCAATCTTGAAATGCTGCACCCAGGCCTCCTGCCTTGCTGCCATTGTGGCCCCAATACAAAATGTATATGATGTTTGCCAGTTTGCTGTGGACTAGAAATAGAGAAGTGTAGCTCGACTGGATGAGTGCACAGAAAAAAATCAGTACTAGTATATGGATAATTCTGGCACACCAAAAATAAAATGTTTTGAAACGTGAAAGTCTTTTTTGTATGGTTTCTTTATTGCTCACACAGTATCTGTATACATACACACAACATTTCGACCCTTCAAGGGTCCTTTTTAAGTGTTTTATCTACAAGGATACAACATACGATTTTTAAATACAACGTAACGTAACATATTACAATCGTACAGCAATGATATATTGTATAACATACACCCTTTAAAAGAGCATTTTAACCCTTGGAAATCATGTATAATTTTATAGGCATGATCAAGAGACTATCCTTCAGTCCCATATTAGTATAAACTTAGACAGAAGAGATTTTAAGGGGCAATAACTACCTATGTAGCACTGGTAAATTATGACCCCTATGTCATTGGCATCCGCTGTCGCTTTTAGTGGACCTGTGAAAATCATATGTTTAGTACAGCAAAATTACTAGACGGTGTCACATTAGTATGCTATCACCCTCGTACTTATTAGTAGTTCAGTTATGATCCCCCGGTGAAACCTGGGGGGTGAGAAATAGGACAATTTGAGAGAAAAAAGAGGGGGAATAAGATTAGAGGAAAAAGAGCATGAATTTACTAAAGTATTTGGAGAAAATTGAAGTAAATGGGAAGTTTCCATGCCTGATAGACTACACCATACCTATGTTGTCCCGTCAGTAGAGTAGGACCGTATTGGGTCTGAAATGTGAAGTGTCCACTTGCTGATACGTAGTGAGTCTTATATCACATTCGTGGAGTGACGCCATGTAAAGTGGGACTGACTATTATGTCGAGCAGGGTCCTGGTGATATGTGGTATATGGTGTAATGTAGGTGAAAACTCCCTAGGGGTAGGGTGAGGATCACCACAATAGGATGGGAATGCAATAGGAATGATCCCTGTCAAAAGGCTAGGCGGCCGACTGATACATAGTCTAATACATAGTCAACGGATATGGTCCAGTTGACTATGTAGTTGTAAAGTGTATAATGTGAAATGTACATGTAGTGTAAATAATGTGATGAAATATCCTGTAATGTACCGATGTGAAGATTATGTTATGTGTGATGTAAACACTGCATTATGTTATGTGAGTACTAAGCGGTTTATGACAGAAAAAATAATAAACCCACTGTTTATGTGAAGTTACACATTGTAGTTGGTGTTAATTATGCTGCGAAGTGGGTTCCCGAGGGGCGCCACCTCACAATATATTTAATTAAAGTTGATTTTAGGGTTATGTTCTGTTGCCATTAAAGGGAACCTGTCACCAGGTTTTTGCAACCTATACCATAATATAGGACCTGAGATCCTGATTAAAGCAATGTGTCACTTACTGGGCTGCTCAGTGTAGTTTTGATAAAATCACTGTTTAATCAGCTGGAGATTATCATTAGCAGTCTAGTTGGCCTGCTGCCAGGTAGTCTGGTATATTCACAGACTGCTAAATCTGCAACAAAGAAAACACTAATTTTATTAAAATGACAAAAAGCAGCTCAGTAAATAACACATCACTGGAATCAGGGTCTCTATTTCTACATTATGCTGCTCTCAGATGGGATGGCAAAAACCTGGTGACAGGTTCCCTTTAAACATATTGGCCCCTACTTCCTTGAATACTCATATATTGTCCCTCATAATCCTTTATGTCTTGCCCTTCTAATAATGTCACTCACAGTCCATCATATAATATTGTTTCAGGCTATTAAATAATGTTCCTTTCAACCCATCTTATAATGTCCCTCATATTCCGACAACCCCTCAACCAACCCCTCATATAGTTTCCCCACAGCTTCATTATTAATGTACATTATTTAGTGGCAAAATAATATGATAAGAAGAAGCTTATTGTCATGCTGGGGCATACAAATGCCTGGTGTGTGGAGCAACACAGATGAGATAACGAGGATGGAAGAGAAAGAAGGTCCTGGCAATAGGGAGCAAGGAAAGGGGGCACCTCCTGGCACTCACCTGAGTCTGTGCCCTAAACTCCTTAACGTCCCTATACGGGTACTTTCACCATCACATGTCTAAGCTCTCACTTGCTCTGAACTTACCCTGGCTAGTGAGATGGCCAAAAAGTAAATTAGACTCACCACTGGAAATAATGCAACATAGGGGAAAAGGGAAACAGACACAAACAGAAAATCACTCCAAACTCCTCCAATGCAGTTAAACTCCATGCTGTATAAGACATAACTTCATAGCTTCTTCTAAAGATAGGCTCGTTCTGAAGTGGTCAGCAAAATAATGGATTCTTTAACCGACATCAGATGGTAAAACATATGACTACTTATAGCAGAGGGAAGTGGTTGTAAAAGAGCTGCACCTGAGGATCAAAGCCACAAGAAACAGCCAGCAAGGTAAGAGTCATTAACCCTTGCAGCACCAAAAGAAAGCAAATACATTTTTTCACACCAGTTGAAGACCTGAAATCAATAAGGCATTGTGACCTTCTGGTTCCAAAGTCACCAGATGACTCCTAAGGGTGAGACGTATTCAAGACACTAATATACACCTAATTCAGGCTCCCAGTCCACCTTGGCCGCCATTTCCTCTTCTGTCTTCTGTACCTGATGTAACTTGTGTGCGCCATGTCCAGCATTGGACACCCTGAAGTAACTGGTATTCTACTGGAGTTCTTTGTGGGGCAGGAAACAGCTCCGCTGCTTGTGACTCAGGTGGAGCCTACATCAAGTGTATTTATGTCTGATACATGTGCATACCATTGAGGGCAGCAAGGTTGCAATGGGTGGGGTGCAGGCAGAGAGAGGCAGAAAGGGTAAGCGGTATATTTCACTGACGCTTCTCACTGTGCCTGCACTCAGGCTGTGATTGTGATTAATGCCTACTGTCATTGATGATTAATGACTTCCACCAAAGGAATAATGTTGTACTAAAGATATGGAATTCAATCCTGTGCTTCCAAATGAGACCAAGCGTATTCTTCAGGTAGTTTATTGGTGTACGCATTTCGTAGCATACATGCTATTTCCTCAGGCCAAAATATCCTTGTTTTAGCATGTATGCTACGAAACGCGTAGGCCAATAAACTACCTGAATAATACCCTTGGTCTTCTTAATTGTCAGCCCAAGATTGAATTCCATATTTTTAGTAAAACATTACTCCTGAAATTGTGGAATCCTTGCAGATGTCTTTGAACTTTTTGTGGTGGCTTTGACTGGTTCACAACCTGCTAAGGTGAGCAAAACCAAATACTATCAGTGTAAACTTATATACTGGATAAGACCCTATTTTGTACTTCATCCTTTCTAGTGATTTGCCACCAAAGGACGGTAGCAGTCGGACACAGGCATAATATAATGCCAGTTTTTTTGTTTAAAACATTGTACCCGCCTCATTTAGGCAAGAGATAGATCTATGGGGCCTACCCTGCCAACTCCTTGTCCTGACCCTCGAACTACATTATTATGTTGCAAGATCCTTTTTATTTTGGTATGAATACTTTTAAAATAAATCCCATTTGGAATGGTTTCCTTTTTTTCAGTACATTACACAGTAAAGTGAATGGAACAATATAAACTGCAAAAAAGAAAACAAGCTGGTTCAGTGGATGGAAAAATAAAAATTCATGACTTTTAGTAAAAGTAGAAAAAAACAAAGCGCAAAAGAGAGAATTGCTGGTCATGAAACAATAAAACATTTACCTAAAATGAGAAATCATTAGTAAGTTAAGAACATTAGTTTATCAGTTGCAGCATGTTTGAGCGCAAATACAGTACATCCAACAAACATTTTACAACATAACTACAAAAGTGAACTGAATGCTCATCCAAGGTTAGGCTAGGTTCAGGCAGCGTTTCCTGTGCGCTCAGCTAAAGCACACCTCCCACAGGTCTGTGTGCGGCTGCAACTAAGGTACACAACAGGTTTCTATGGGGCCCCGTATCCAGGCAGCGCTTGCCGTTAACGCTGTCTGGTATTAGTGCTGCCTGGAAACATGGGTCCAAAACCAAGTCTGACTGTAGCCTTGGTTTATATTTACTGCAACTAATACTATAATGCAATTTAGGCTTGGGTGACATTTGGGATGTTGCATCCGTTTGAGGGATGCATTAAAATAGTGGTCTCCAACCTTTTTTGCACCAGGGACTGGCTTGATGCAAAACCATTTTTTCGTGGCTTGGCAAATGGGGGAGTGAAGCTTTGGTCATATGGGGCAGGGCTATGGAGAAGGGGTGGAGTTTAGTATCCCATTTCCCCGACAGATGCATTACATCCTATTTTCAGGGAATGTCTTATTTTTCAATCCCCTTGCTGCCCCTAAAATGGATCCCCATCATTCCCTTGCAGCCACCATCATTCCCTAGCAGTGCATAACACTGTATTCCCATCATAATCTCCTTGCAAGCCCCATCATAATCCCCCTGCAGCCACCATCATAATCCCCTTGCAGCCCCCATTCTCCTCCTCTTCCAGCCCCCATCCTTTTCTTCTAGCCCCCAGCCTCCTCTTCTAGCCCCCAGTCTCCTTTTCCAGCCACAGCCTCCTCTTCTAGCCCCTAGCCCATCCTCCTCTTCTAGCCCCCAGCCACCTCCTCTAGCCCCCATCCTCCTCTTCTAGCCCCCAGCCTCCTCTTCTAGCCACAGCCTCCTTTTCTAGCCCCAGCCTCCTCTCCCAGCCACAGCCTCCTTTTCCAGCCTCCTATTTTAGCCCCCAGCCTCCTCTTTTAGCCCCAGCCTCTTCTTCCAGCCCCCAGCCTCCTCTTTCAGCCTCCTTTTCTAGGCCCCAGCCTCCTCTTCTAGGCTCCCAGCCTCCTCTTCCTGCCATAGCCGCCTCTTCTAGCCCCAGCCTCCTCTTCTAGCCCCCACCCTCCTCTTCCAGCCCCATCCTCCTTTTCCAGCTCCCAGCCTCCTCTTTAAGCAACCATCATCTCTATGACACACACACTTCGGTCACCACCCCCCGCACCTGCAGCATTACATCCCCTCTCTGTTCTTTTCCTCAACTCTATGAGTAGAAGTACATGACAAGTCATCGGTGAATCACAGTGCAGCAGCTGGGCCAATCACAGTGCAAAAGCAACTAGCCAATCAGGGCCGGTTGCTGCACCATGATTGGCCCGGCTGTTGCACTGTGATTCACCAATGACTTCTCATGTACTTCTATTCACAGAGCTGATGAAAACAACAGAAAGGGGAAGTAATGCTGCAGGTGCGGGGGGGGCGGTGACATCATTCTGGCAGCCGCTGCTCTAAACCCCCTCAGATCACATTATGTGTAGTGCTAGTCTGCGGCGGTGCGGACCAGCACGCAGCCCCCCGTGGCCTGTTCCCGGTCCGCAGCCCGGTGTTTGGGGACCCCTGCATTAAAGGATGCTTTTTTCTCCTTGCCATTTCCATGATATGTGTGTTCATTTTTAATGCGTGTTAATGCATACATTAACGCATAGTACATATATTTCCCATGCGTTAATGCATGCATTTCCCATAGACTCCCACGTTAAAAAAAACGCATGTGTTTTCAATAACAGGTCCAAAAACGCTGTAGACCGTGTTTTTGTGTGCACTACCAAAAATGCATAGCGTCAAACGTATTGCACCTTTGCAATGCGATTTTTTGCATTGGAGCCTATGTTAACACAAGTGGTTTTCCACATTTGTACATGAAAATAATGCATGCATTTAGCAAATGCATGACACAAGTCTGACCCGAGCCTTGGAAACCTTGGTAGTATCAACATGGTTTTTCCTGCTAGTATTAGTGGTATACCTTACAAATCCACATGGACTACAGAACAAAAAGATGAAAAGGGATTTTTTTATACTTATCTTTTCTCTTTTTTGTCAGGAAGATTATGTATTTAGTGTTGAAGGATTCTCAGTAGAGTTTTACAAAAATGCAGCTTTGCTGGAAGTGAAGTGATCACTATGTTTCTTAAACCATTTTGGAGATTACAGCATAGTGAAGACAAATTCTAATCTAGGTCATTACAAACTGTAAAGCACTTGTCAAAGATACAGTAACAGAATGTGATGCTGAACGACTACCACAATATTCTCCACTCACATCCGTGATTCAAGAAAAAGGACAGTCCTGATTCATCCAGTAAATGAATGAAACTACACAAAATAATGAATTCTTACTAACTTTTAAAAATATATCTTAAGTATAGTAAGTAAAGAAGCTCTATGATTCTTCATTTCACTGTATACTTTAGTGAAAACTTTTGGTAACAGTTAATATGGCTTTGACCAAATTATTCATTTTTAATTTTTTTTACAGACAACCCAATATTTGTTAGCTACTGTTCTGTCACTGTTAGTCTGTTAACTGTAGCTTATACATATTGTACGTAAACCCTGTATGTAAATACCTTTATGGGCCCATAGGAATCTGAAGGATTCGAGATAAACAGATTAATTTGTGGGTCTCTTCTCTATCAACCTGGTCAGTAGTCACTGGCTGCTGGACAGAGAGGGCTTGTGAATCTCCTACCAATAAAGGATCCCTATTATCCCCAGTCTTGCTCTAAAGGCACCTTCACACACAGCAATATTGCTAGGCAATTTCACTGGCAATTTTCTGGTTGCAGTGAAATCATATACACATTGTTCCATTTGTACACGGCAATGAAATAGAACAATGTGTCCATGATTTCACTGCAACCAGCGAATTACCAGTGAAATTGCATGCAATATTGCGTCAGGTAACGGTACCCTCAGACATCAAATTCACATTTTTCTAACACATAAAAAGTCTACTAACCTGACTAATGGACTAGAGATCTGTGAAAAGATCTGTCCATCTCTATGCAGGTCCATAACACCCTCTGCTTCACCAGTTCTCAATTTCTTGAAAAAAATAAAGTAGTGGAAGTGATGGATATGTAAGGGTACCGTTACACGTTGCAATATCGTTGCGATATCGCATACAATTTCACGGGAGCGCGCACGTTTTTGGCACTTGTCCAAGATCGCCTAGGAGATGTCACGCAGAGAGATTTCAGCGGGCAACGCAACTTGGATGTTGTACGCAACTTTTATGCGCTGGTTATGAGCAACCCAGGGACCGAGCATTAACATTATAGTGAATAGGGGAAGTTGCAAACAAAATCGTAGATGCGCTGTCACACAGCACGATCATGGCAGATCGCATATGCAATATTGTACGGTTGAAGGGCTTGCACAATTTTCTTGTAATATCGTAGCTGCGATTTTTTTTTCCGGTCACATTGCCCTGTTACACCACAAAACGCACCAACGATATCAACTGCAACGACCACACCACGTGACTTTTTGTCGATGTTGCATTGTGATATTGCGACGTGTAACGGTACCCTAAATCTAATATAATTGAGTGAATACGTTTGAATTATATTTGAATTTTACAAAAATCTACATTCACCAAAATGTGGCTTGCATTCTTTTGTATTTTCCTTTACTTTTCTTTAAAAGATTAAAATTAAAGCATATTATCACCTTACCAGTCACCTCTTCAGCCTCTGCACGCTTCACCCTCATCTCTCTGGTCATTGTCACATTTTTTTTTCTTTCAGCCTCCCACTCTGAGTCCTGAGTTGGAACTGCTAATGGCACGGGACAATGTTACACATGCACACACAAGATCCTGGCACATGACTTAATGTCCTGACATCATCATCTTCTACGTCCTTAAGTGGTTCACCCCAGCTTTTAGTGGTGGGATCAGAAGATACTATGAGGACAGGACAAGTCAGTAGTGATGTGAGTATAATGATTTTTTACAATTTTTTACTTATTACGTTTATTATGCTCTGGGGTCTGCAGCGAGTCCAGAGCACAATTGGGGATATTAAATTTGGTGAGAATATCTTCTGCGCAAATCAAATTTCCTGGTAACAAAACATGCTAACATACAAATTCAAATTTTGCTTGATTCTTTTATCTCTAAATATATTTTTATGGTAATAATTAGGAATGTAATGTGGATGTATGTAATATAGCTGTGCATGAAAATGTGTGTCATCCCAGATCACAATACGTACATGTTATACTTTTTGTAAAAGTGGTTATTGAAACACAATTATTAAAATGTAATTAAAAGCAGATATACACCATGATAGTACATCAAGGGGATACAATAAAAAACACAATAATGCACTGGGACAAAAAAGGAGAAAATGAAGAGAGTATATATAGAAACCAATGGTATAAAAAAATAGAAAATAAAGACACAATACACAATACACACAAGTACAAAGATTATCATGTTTGTCTTTTAAGGATTACCTTTCCTTGGCTCTGTGAGCTCCGCCCCGCCGCTGGTTGCTGTCGCAAAATGTCTAACTGTGTGGCTTCCCTCTGCACCTGGACACCACTCCAAAGCCACCCTCCTTCCCCTACAGCCCCTCCCCTAGTAGATTCAGATTATAAAACGCACCCCCACTTTCCCCACAAATTTGGGGGAATAAATGTGTGATTTATAATCCAAAAAATACCCGTATATCCTCGTGTATAAGCCGACCCGTGTATAAGCCGACCCCCCTACTTTTGCCCCCAAAACTTGGGAAAATCTATTGACTCGTGTATAAGCAGCGGGTGGACCCCAGCACAGGTATACAGCCCCCAGCAGTGTGGTATACAGCAGCCTCCCCAGTGGTATATACAGGCCCCAGCAGTGTTACAGCAGCAGCCCCAGTGGTATATGCAGCAGCAGCCCCAGTGGTAGTATACAGCAGCCCCAGTGGTATATACAGCAGCCCCAGTGGTAGTATACAGCAGCAGCCCCAGTGGTAGTATGCACGCAGCCCCAGTAGTATATACAGCCCCAGTGGTAGTATACACGCAGCCCCAGTAGTATATACAGCCCCAGTGGTATATACAGCCCCAGTGGTAATATACACGCAGCCCAGAGGTATATACAGCAGCCCCAGAGGTATATACAGCCCCAGTGGTAGTATACAGCAGCCCCAGTGGTATATACAGCCCCAGTGGTAGTATACATACAGCCCCAGTAGTATATACAGCCCCAGTGGTAGTATACAGCCCCAGTGGTAGTATACAGCAGCCCCAGTGGTATATACAGCCCCAGTGGTAGTATACAGCCCCAGTGGTAGTATACAGCAGCCCCAGTGGTATATACAGACCCAGTGGTAGTATACATACAGCCCCAGTAGTAGTATACAGCCCCAGTGGTAGTATACAGCCCCAGTGGTAGTATACAGCAGCCCCAGTGGTAGTATACAGGGCCCCAGCAGCCCCAGTAGTAGTATACAGCTCCAGTAGTAGTATACAGCCCCAGTGGTAGTATACAGCCCCAGTGGTAGTATACAGCCCCAGTGGTAGTATACAGAAGCCCCAGTGGTATATTCAGCCCCAGTGGTAACATACAGCAGCCCCAGTGGTATATACAGCCCCAGTGGTAGTATACAGCAGCCCCAGTGGTAGTATACAGCAGCCCCAGTGGTATATTCAGGCCCAGTGGTAGTATACAGCCCCAGTGGTAGTATACATACAGCCCCAATAGTAGTATACAGCCCCAGTGGTAGTATACAGCAGCCCCAGTGGTATATTCAGCCCCAGTGGTAGTATACAGCCCCAGTGGTAGTATACATACAGCCCCAGTAGTAGTATACAGCCCCAGTGGTAGTATACAGCCCCAGTGGTAGTATACAGCAGCCCCAGTGGTATATTCAGCCCCAGTGGTAGTATACAGCCCCAGTGGTAGTATACAGGGCCCCAGCAGGGCCCCCCTCATAATTTGGCGCCCCCACCTCACTTGCTGGGCCCCCCCGCATGCAGCGCTGCGCATATACATTACCTGTCTAGCAGCTGTCACCCTCCGATGGCGGATCGCGGCTCCTGGGCTCCGGGCTCCATCTTCCTCTCTGTCTTCCTGCTTTGTGACCGGGGCTCATCGCGATGACGTCATCGCGACACCGGCCGGTCACGTGACAAGGAAGACACAGAGGAAGATGGAGCCCGGAGCCCAGGAGCCGCGATCCGCCACCGGAGGGTGACAGCTGCTAGACAGGTAATGTATATGCGCAGCGCTGCATGCGGGGGGGCCCAGCAAGTGAAGTGGGGCGCCCAAATTATGAGGGGGGCCGTATTGACTCACGTATAAGCCGAGTGGGGTACTTTTCAGCCCAATTTTTGGGCTGAAAAACTCGGCTTATACGCGAGTATATACGGTAAGTTGTATTATTTTTGTTTGTTTTGTTTTTTTTAACAGAGGCTCTATATATATATATTCTCCCTTGAGCACTCTACTATGGCTGGAATCACACTGTCCTCATGACACGTTCCCCTGTGCGTGGTGTGAATCGCACTCCCCGCAGCCCACTGTGTAGCGGTTATCCATGGAACACAGTGGGTTGCTAGGGGCTGTGTTTGGCGCTAAGCAGCCTGTGTGAAGGATGCGGAGTTAGAAAAAATTCTAAGTTTTCCGCAAACCACGCAGGAAACTTAGAATATTGCAAGTGTGACCCTAGCCTAAGTCGTATATCACAAGGATAGTGTGATTTCAGCCTACAGCAGATAATCTTTGTACTAGTGTGTATTGTGTCTTTATTTATTTTTTTATTTATATTTTTTCCTTACTTTTGGTTTCTATTTATTTTCTTCTCATTTTCTCCTTTTTTTGTTCCAGTGCATTATTGTGTTTTTTTCTTGTATTCCCTGGATGTACTATCATGTTGTATATCTGATTTTAAATACATTTTAATAATTGTGTTTCAATAAAGAATTTTTGTGCAATGATTCAGGCTAAATACTCATTTTAATCTATAGGTTTTTTTTGTAGTTTCAGGTTAGCTTTTTTTCTAACATTTGGCCACATATAGGTTTATCTTTTTATAAAAATGGGAAAAGGAGACAATGTGACACATTAATTAGTTGTGACATTTAGGCTATGTTCACACTGTGCGCTTTTGATACGCTTTTTTCTGGTGCGTTTTTCTCTGTTTTTCAGCTGTAAAACTGGATCAGCTTTGATAAAAACCCATCACAAAACTATCATCCGTTTTGCCTGCGTTTTTTCTGAAGCTTTTTTTAGCTGATAGACAATGGTTTCAATGGGAAAAGCAGATTAGAAAAATGTAGCAATAAATTAAATCACTTTTTAACCCAAAAAACAGATCAGGTACAAAAAGCAGAGACTGAAGAGCATGACTTGAAAACCCATTGACTTTGCTGGGATTCCATTTGAGTTCACTGCATTTTCACTGCAAAAATGGATAAAAAAGGAGCAAAGAAAAGCACAGTGTGAACATAGCCTTACAGTATATCTTACTGACTTGAGGCCGAACATGTTATAATTTACAGTAGTGTCAGAGAATGTTATGTTTTATGTTACTATGCTGCATGCTTTTTATGTACATGACAACATATTATAAAGGGTACTGATTCTTTATTGTACTGAATTTGTACCTTATTTAATATAAAATACTCTGAGCAACAAAATATTATGTGCTGTACAACAATGATTTAGGAGTGACAACATGTGTCACTATGAAGCAAAACTGAACAGTACATTATACCATTCATTTTATAAGTACAATGTAGCTGATTCAGTCCAGGACGCAGTGTCTCCAGATCGTGCGCACATACCCTAAAAGGGAGAAAAGAAGAAAATGTTCAACATGGTGACTTATTGTTATCAAATTCTGTGAAGTAGCTGTGGGTTCAAAATGCTCAATATACCCCTACATAAAATCCTTAAGGGGTCTAGTTTTGAACATGTGGTCATTTGTGGGGGTATCTGCTGATCAGGCCCCCTAGCGGCCCTGCAAATGTGACATAGTGCCCGCAATCTATTTCAGCTTTTCCACAATTCAAATATTGCTCCTTCCCTTCTGAACCGTCCTGTTTCTCTCCAAACATTACTTTTTGTCTTCGTGTCCAATATTTCTTCACTCACAATAATGTGGGGAACAAAATACGGGGTCCACTTTTTGGTGTTACATCTTGTAAAAAGTAAAACTTTGTTGCTAAAGCGACACTTTTGTGAAAATATAGAACATTTTCAATATGCCAACTTACAGTTATCCAACTTTGTGATGTACATGTGGGCTCAAAATGCTCACTATATCCTTAGATAAAATCCTGGAGGGGTCTAGATTCCAAAATGGGGTGTCTTGTGGGGGAGTTTTTGCTCTTTAGTTAATTAAGAGGCCCTGCAAATGTGATATGGTGCTCGTAAACTATTTCAGCCAAATTTGTGTTCAGATTTCATATATTGCTCCTTCCCTTCTGAGCCCTCCCATTTGTCCAAACAGAACTTATGACTACGTGTAGGGTATCGCCGCACTCATAAGAAAGTGGGTAATAAACTATGGGGCCCATGTTCTAGCTTTACTGCTTGTAAAAGTGAGACATCAGGTGCTAAAACAACATTTTTGCAAAAAAAAATGTTCAATATGATGACCTATTGTTATCAAACTCTGTGATGTACCTGTGGGTTCAAAATGCTCACTGTACCCCTAGATAGAATCCTTGAGGGGTCTACTTTCTAACATGGGGTCACTTGTGGAATGTTTATGCTTTTTAGGTACTTTAAGGGCCCTGCAAATGCAATATAGTGTCTACAATCTATTTAAACCAAATTTGTGTTCCCAACAAATAGCGCTATTTCCCTACCGAGCCCTGCCATTTGTCCAAACAGTGGTTTCTGACCACATGTGGGGTATCGGCATCATCAAAAGAAAATGAGTAACATATTTTAGCATCTATTTTGTCATTCTATCCTTTATAAAAGTTAAGAAATTGGGGCAAAATCAACATTATTAGGTAAAATGTAAATGTATTTTTTCATTCCACTCTGCATTCATTGCTGTGAAGCACATGAAGAGTTTTTTAAATGTGGTTCAGTGAGCGTTGACAGTTGTAGTTTTTAGAAAGATGTCACTTTTGGGTATTTTCTGTCATGTAGCCCTCTCAAAGTAACTTCAAATGTGATGTGGTCCCTAAAAAAATGTTTTTTATAAATTTTGATGTAAAAATGAGAAATTACGGATGAACTTTGAACTTTTCTAACTTCCTAACAAAAAAAACCATTTTGTCCAAAATTGTCCTGATATAAAGTATACATGTGGAAAATGTTATTTATTAACTATTTTTGTGAGATTACCGTATATTCGTGTATAAGCCGACCCGTGTATAAGCCGACCCCCCTACTTTTGCCCCCAAAAGCTGGTAAAAGTTATTGATTCACGTATAAGCCTAGGGTATGAAATGCAGCAGACCCCCATCCTATTATATAGCCCCCCGTTACTGGTATATAGCACCCCTCAGTAATGGTATACAGGCCCCTCAGCAGTGGTATTATACAGGCCCCTCAGCAGTGGTATACAGGCCCCTGTGTAGTAGTATACAGGCCCCTGTGCAGTGGTATACAGGCCCCTGTGCAGTAGTATACAGGCCCCTGTGCAGTGGTACACTGGCCCCTGTGCTGTAGTATACAGGCCCCTGTGCAGTGGTATACAGGCCCCTGTGCAGTGGTATACAGGCCCCTTTGCAATGGTACACAGGCCCCTGTGTTGTAGTATACAGGCCCCTGTGCAGTGGTATACAGGCCCCTGTGCAGTGGTATACAGGCCCCTGTGCAATGGTATACAGGCCCCTGTGCTGTAGTATACAGGCCCCTGTGCAGTGGTATACAGGCCCCTGTGCTGTAGTATATAGGCCCCTGTGCAGTGGTATACAGGCCCCTGTGCTGTAGTATACAGGCCCCTGTGCAGTGGTATACAGGCCCCTGTGCAATTTTTGGGCTGAAAAACTCAGCTTATACACAAGTATATACGGTAATCTGGTTTAATGGTATGAAAATTCAGACTTTGAACATTGCAAAACTTTCAACATTCTCCCAAAAGTTCCATTTTTTTCACAAATAAATGCAAAAAATGTTGTCCTAAATTTACCATTGTCATAAAGTCCAGTATGTCACGAAAAAGCTTTCTGAGAATTACTGGGATCTGTTGAAGTTTTCCAGAATTATTACATCATAAATTCACACTGGTCAAAATTTGGTCTGGTAATTAAGGTGAAAATTGGCTCCGTCACTAAAGGGTTAAGCACATTTGCTGCAGCTCCTTTTTTTTAACTCATTTCATCACAAAATATAGCCTTTGTTCATTTACCATTAATATTTACATAAGACCATCTGATGAGGTGACTTTTACTTCCCTATGTTACTACATTAAGTCATTATTCTCACTTTGAACATCTCCAAATGTGTCTCTTTTGCATCTTCTTAGGTAATCATCATTGGAAACAAATGTAGAAATCAAATTAAATCGTTATACTTACGAGTTTCTTAGCTTTTAAATGAACTCAATTAAATTATTAGTTGAAAGTATGAAAATGTAGTAAAGCACAGAGAAAGTATTATGTGTTGGGAACTAAAATGAAAAGTAGAAATACAAGTGTAAGTATAAAATTAACTTAAAAATAGGTTTGCCATACAAATATTAATAATTAAAAAAGTATTCCCCTTAGTTATTATTTGCACTTCTTTTTGCCTACAATACCCGTGTGTATAAAATTAATTAGTCACTACTACGAGATGGAAAGGGAATTTCCCAAACATACAACATTTGATAGAATGGAGTTCAAGTATCTGGTTAATATGGCAACAGAGGACAAACATATGTCTGCTGCAATAGAGAAGCTACCACCGATGATCAAGCCAGCAAAGAAGGCAGAAGCTGGTGGATTAGATGTGATAAAGCAGCAAGATGTTGTGTGGAAGTTGAGGGAGTCTTCTACTCTGTGGGATTGCTATTGTCCATATTGCAAGGAGGTTTCACATGGGAATTGTAGGAATTAATGCATTGTAGACAGTGGTATAACCTGAAGCTCATGGGGCCCTGATGCAAAAGCTCCAACGGGATCCCCAATTATTGCAGATCTTTAATAGCATTAGTCTTTTTCTATAGGCAAAAGGGACTTTTGGGGTCCCCTAGGCTCCAGTACTCAGGTGCGAGTGCAACCCCTGCAGCTATTGTAGTAATGCCTCTGATTGTAGACACTTTAGCAAACGAGGAACTTGGCACTCATATTTTGATTAATTATAGTGATAGTTTATTTTACACTGGGGTCTCACAAAAAATGCATAATGTTTCAGTCACAAATTATACATTTAGTTTATCTAGAATAAGTCAGATTAGCCTAAATTGACTGAGAGTCAGTAAGCACGCAATAAATATCAATAGTTTGCTTTGTTCTTTTTCCTGTTTGTTTCACTGACCCCCAGCCAGTTTTGGCTAATCTGAAATACAATAAATAAACTATCACTATAATTTACGTGCTACGAGTCCCAGGTTCTAGGGATGGGCGAATCCTGAAATACTCGGGCTCGCTGGACTCTAACGAGTCCGGGTCCGAGACTCGGTACTCGTTGCGAGTCCAGTGAGTCTGAATAGTAACCTGTACTTTTGCAGTGTATCTATACAGATACACTACAAAAGTACCCTAAAAGTTAATCTAAGGGGTTAAAAACAATAAACATTAATACTCACCTCCTGTACCTTATGTACCGGGACCGGTACCGAAGACCTCTGGCTGTTACAGGACCTCCGAGACCACTGGGAGAAGATGGGGAAAAGGACCTTGCAGTTCAGCCAATCAGCATTCGGCTAGCGGTCACATGGGTTGTAACGCGGCTGCACTGCGGTCACATGACAAAACCATGTGACCGCTAGCCGAATGCTGATTGGCTGAACTGCAAGGTCCTTTTCCCCATCTTCTCCCGGTGGTCTCGGAGGTCCTGTAACAGCCGTAGGTCTTCGGTCCCGGTCCCGGTACAGGAGTACAGGAGATGAGTATTAATGTTTATTGTTTTTAACCCCTTAGATTAACTTTTAGGGTACTTTTGTAGTGTATCTGTATAGATACACTGCAAAAGTACAGGGACTCGCTACCCCCGAGTAATTCCTAAGGAAACTCGGCGAGTAGTGAGTCCCCCGAGTCCGCTACCGAATAGTAGCGAGGAATTCGCCCATCCCTACCAGGTTCCTTGTTCCAGTGGTGGGACCCTTCTTCAGCACCAAGTAATAAAGGAGTAACTTGTTCCTATTTGTATTGTTTGCAGATAGTTTAGCTAGTTAGTGACCATGGCATCACAAGGCACAATCCCAAAAAGCAGATCACCCTTAAACAAAAGAAATGACAGTGACATCAGAATTGTGGATTGAATAGACCACAATAATTATAGATAAGGTTACCCAGTGAATAACCAACATGAATTAATATATGTCAAACTTTAATCAATAAATAGTTAAAATAACCAAGCCATGAAACATTCACCAAGTCCACCTAGCATTTTTGGGCGGCACAGCCAACCTTCAGCAAACATTGTGACAAAAATAAAAAAATAATGGAAGGCAGGCGGGTGCTGATGTACCTCTTCTTTATTCATACTGGCATGAGACCTATTCAGCAGGATCATATTTGCCACTAGGCAGCTAAGGGCAGTTGCCTAGGACAGCAGGTTGCAATGGGTGACACCAACATGAACAATTTTTTTTAAAGGGATCCTGTCACCTCCAGAACACCACCTAAGCTTCAAAATCATGTCCCTGCAGCATCCTATCACTAATCTCACACTCCTTTTCTCTCTGAAAGCATCCTGTGAAAGTGCAGAAAAACGTTTTATAATTTACTCATTAGTGATGTTAATTGGCAGGTGCTATATTCATTAGCCCTTAAGGTGTGTTCTGAATGTGCCTCTTCGTCATAAGATCATGCCCTAATGGGCGTGATCTTCTATTTATGTTGTATTCAGGCGGCCTCCCTGCTCTGCACTGTGTTGCCTGGGCTGTAATGACGCGAATTGTGTAATTTCTGGGATCAGGTGATGTCAGTACACCCACGCCGCTCTTTAGGCTTCAAGCACCGCATTGCGCATGTGGTGCTTGAAGCAATACACAGCGGTATGGGCGTGATCTTATGATGAAGAGGCACATTCAGAACACGCCTTAAGGGCTAACGAATATAGCACCTGCCAATTAACATCACTAATGAGTAAGTCATAAAACTTTTTTTGCACTTTCACAGGATGCTTTTCAGAGAGAAAAGGAGTGTGAGATTAGTGACAATATGCTGCAGGGACATGATTTTAAATCTTAGGTGGCATTTTGGAGGTGACAGGATCCCTTTAAAACTTTCCCCTTCTTACTTCCCCCAGTCTAGATATGAAAAACACCATCTTTATTTGGGGGAGGGAGTGTGTGGATTTGCAGAGAAACAGGAACACTTATCAGCTCCCTGCTCTAAAGGAAGAAGTTAAATCATACAGGTGAAGGAACTGTGTTGGTGTCTTGAGCATGTGACTCTTATGGGTGGAGCCATTCTTCAAAGTGTGGGTTGTTTTCTCAGGCAATAACTAGCAGAAGAGGCACTGGTGGTAGGTAACAAAGGGACAGACATACATGTGCAGGCTGTATGTATTTTTTGGGAAGTAAAGGCTATATGTGTGTGTTAAGAGCGCAGGCTATATGTGTGTATAGGGTGTAGGCTATGTGTGTGAGTGGGGTACATATTATACGTGTGTTTGGAGGGGGTGCAGTCTATGTGTGTGAGGCAGTGCAGACTATGTGTGTGGGGGTGAAGAATATATGTATGTGGGGAGGTGCAGGCAATTTGGCGGATGCAGGCTATGTGAGTGGGGGATACAGGATATGTGTGTAGGGGTGCAGAATATGCATGTGTGGAGGGGAGCAGGTTATATGTGTGTGGAGGGTCCAGGCTATATATGTGTGTAGGGGGTGCAGGCTATGTGTGGAGGGGATGCAGTCTAAATGTGTGGGGGCAGGCTATATATGGGTGTTCAGCATATATATGGGGGTGCAAGCTATGTGTATGTGTGGGGTTCAGGCTATGTGTGTGGGGCAGTGCAAATTATGTGTATGTTAGGGGTAGGCTATGTGTGAGTTGGGGTGCATGCTATATGTGCGGGTGCAATCTGTGTGTTTGTGGGGGTGCAGGCTATATGTGTGCATTTGTGCAGGTTATGTGTGGAGGTGCAGTCTGTGTGTATGGTGGGTGCAGACTTTGTGTATGTGCAGGGGTGCAGGTTATGAGGGGGTGCAGATTCTGAGTTTGGGGTGCAGGTTATGTGTGTTGGGGGTGTAGGCTATGTGTGTGGAGGAGTGCAGGCTATGAGTGTTATGGGTGTGCAGGTTATGCTTGGTGGTGCAAGCTATGTGTGTGTTGGATGGTGCAGGCCATATGTGTGTGGGGGTGAGTGCAAGCTATGTGTGTATGTGAGGGGTGCAGGCAACATGTGATTGAGGACTGCAGGCTATGTGTGTGAGGAGTGCAGACTTCTTGTGTGTGGAGTGCAGACTTCTTGGGTGTGGGGTGCAGGATGTGTTTGCGTGGGGGGTGCTGGCTATGTTAGTTGGGGGGAGCAGGCTATGCGTGTGGGGGGTGCAGGCTATGTGTGTGAAGCAGACATATGTTTATTATCAGTCAAAACCATCTTCATACTGAATAAGGAGTATGTAACCATACAAGGGTGAGGGCGGGGCCTACACTGCATGCAAGCTTCTGACTGAAGCTGGTACGGAAAGAATGAATACAGCACAGTTGCCAATTAATGTCAGAATGTCAGGATCACTGCAAGCTCCTCTGCCCTTTCCTTGGCACAAGTTTCCTGATCTGTCATCTGGCTGTTGGCTCCTCACACAGCTCAAAAGTTGTGATCTGGTGAACGGTTCATACAGCATTATGTGAATCCCCTATTTATTATATTGATAGCTGGACTATACATTATGGCATTTGTTACTAATACCTTTTGTGTCTCCTCTATTTCCTCATAGATTGTAAGCTTGCGAGCAGGGAACTCACTCCTAATGGGCTCAGTTATGTATTTATTTACTTTTTGTCTCATAAGGTCTGTATTGTATTATATTTGTATTGTCTCATATTGTACTGTATTCTATTATATATTATTGTATCGTGGTTGTGGAGCCCACTGGGACGGGGTACTCGGTACCGGACCGGGGTACTGCTGGGGAATGTCACGGCGGTCCTGGTCCGGACCGTGTCCTGGGTTCGCACAAGTAAATGGGGTGTATTTACAAGGGATTAGGTTCGTCGTGACGCCACCCACGGGTTGTGGTCAGGGTGACCACTGCTGCTTCAGAACCTCCCGGGATGATGTTTGGCAGGTGTAGGTGGAACGGCTCCCCGCAGGTAGAGCCTGGTTCCCCGGGGCAGTGGTAATTAAAGTCTGAGATGGTTGTTATAGATGTTACAGGAAAGTAGAGGTAGTAGTAGAGATGATGAGAGTGGAGGCAAAGGCAGTTTATGAGGGAAAGTAGGGTTTCAGCACAAGGATCACACACACACACGTTTGTTGTCATTTTCCAAGTCTTTACTGTGCAGATGGTAAAGCAGAGTATTGTCCATGGAGTCTGTACCGGGGCCGTGTTGCTCCCACCCTGACTGGGTCCTTGGCTTCCTACTTCTGCGCTTTGTGTGTGGCCCTGCTGCCGCTTTTAGCTGAACTGCTGGCCCTGTCTCCACTCACGACTCTCTGTCTCCATCTGCCTCATTACAGTGAATTTTCCTTTGGGAATTTTGTCTGAATCATGTATTTCAGAGATTTACACATAATCGCCCATTTAATTGCTCAGCATAGATCACAAGATAAACATGATCTGTGCCATTCTGTGATCTTTGGGAAGTAGAATATACAAATCAACATCAGTTGAAGAATTGGCTTTACTACTATTTTTACACTGTTGCAGTATAAGTTATCAAGCAACTTTATTTATCAGGTCTGTATGATCACAATTATTCCAGAGTTATATAGCTTTTTTTAGGTTTAGCCACTATTGCGCTATAAGCTTTTTTTTTACAAAATAATTTGTTTGCATCACTGAATTTTGAATGCTGTAGTTTTTTTTATTTTTCTGCCAAGAGTCATGTGAGGGCTTTTGTTTTGCAGGATGAATGAGTTGGAGGTTTTATTGATGCCATTTTAGGCTCCATAATGTTTTTTTGATCGCTTTCTATTCCGCTTTTTATGAGGCAGGATCAAGAAAAAGCAGAAATTCAGGAATAGCTTTTTTGTTTTTTCTTGCGACATCCTCCGAATCGTAAAAGTTATAAGACACCTTTATTCTCCAGTCAGTACAAACACAGCAATAAATCATTTACAGTATAGTTTTTTTTTTTGTTTTGTGGCTTTTACACCAATAAAATAATTTTATAGAAAAAAAGAATTGTTTTTGTAGCTCTGTATTCTGAGAGCTGTAACTTTTTAATATTTTTGCTGCCGAAACTGTGTGGCAGCTTGTTTTTTTGTGGTGCAACATAACGTTTCCAGTGATACCATTGTTATTTACATGTGACTTTTTTTTGATTGCACATTATTCCCCATTTTTTGGTGATATGATGAAAAAGCATAGTGTTTCTGCTGCATTGTTTCATGCAGATTTTGAAAGAAAAAAAAAAGGATTTCAAAATGTCATAATGTGACATGGGGCTCCACTGAAGTTTTGGACACCAAAACAGTACAAAGTACAGCAGGCAGGTAAGGGCTGTCACCCACCCCCATCTGCCTAATTTACCTGGCTGGTAATCAAAAATACAGCAGAGGCCTTTTTTAATTATTATTTCTTGAAATAATTAAAAAAAATATGAGGGGCTTTGCTGTATTTTTGGATTACAGCCAGGTTCAAGTAGGCAGCAGGCGACTGGACTCCTCAGTGTGCAGAAGCCCAAGTGTTCTGGGCCCACTACAAAATGAATTGCAGCCGTCAGTCGCCCTAGAAGCGCCATTTTCTGGCACTATACCCAACACTTCCAGCTGCTGTGTAGCAGTGGCAGACTGGGTAATAAGGGGATAATGCCAGCTATGTATTGCTAGCTGGCACTAATCCCAAGGCTCATACTGCCAGGCCATTATTACACACAGCTAGTATGAACCCAGGGGCGGACCCAGACTGTAATGGGCCCCGATGCAAGAAATTTTTTGGGGGCCCCCCTGCCCCTCATAGTGGCAACAAAGTAATGTAAACATATAGATTGTAATATTTATTTACAACGCAACGCAACCCTCAAAGAGCCCTGCATAAAGTATAAAGGCTTCCTCACACCCCTCCAAATATTATCATGCCCCCACAGAACCCTCCAGATATATTAAAATGGCTTCCATATTATATAATTGGCTATATATATTTTAATACATCATCCATAGTCCTCCATATATTATAATGCATTCCACGACCCTCCATATATTATAATACACCCGCATAGACCTCCATATAGTATAAGGCAGTCCCATAGTCCTCCATATAGTATAATGGGCCCTCATATTCCTCCATATAGTATATTGCACCCCATACTCCTCCTATGTTATATTGCACATTACATAGTCTCCCATCACTGTATTCACGGGTTAAAAAAAAAAAGTAAATACTCACCTCTCTTCTTGCTGCTCCGCTCTGCACGTATCAGCACAGTGGCACTCAGTGATGACATCATTGTGCCCCACCATGCTGAGTTGCAAAAAGCAGACAGCTCAGCCAGGACTCGAGTGAAGAATGCTGCCGGCAGAGGCAGCCGGGACTATAGGAACGGAGCGGCATCCGCGGGGAACTACCACTGGCGCACACACACGTTGTACGCACGTGGCTCCGCTCCAAATGCCTTGTAGACACGCGGCTCCGCTCCACATGCCCTGCGCATACGCCTCCGTTCCGTACACATGCGGCTCCTCTACAGGACGCCCCAGCATATGCGGCTCCACTCCATCCACCTTATGCACACGCGGCTTTACTCCATATGTCCTGCACATGTGGCCCTGCCTCATACTCACGCGGCTCTGCACACACGTGGCTCCGCTCCGTACACCTCGTACATACTCGGCTCTGCTCCATACACCTCATACACTCGGCTCTGCTCCGTACACCTCGTACACACGCGGCTCCGCTCTGTACACCTCGTTCACACTCGGCTCCGCTCCGTACACCTCGTACACACTCGGCTCTGCTCCGTACACCACGTGCACACTTGGCTCTGCTCCGTACACCTCGTACACACTCGGCTCTGCTCCGTACACCACGTGCACACTCGGCTCTGCTCCGTACACCACGTGCACACTTGGCTCTGCTCCGTACACCTCGTACACACTCGGCTCCGTACACCACGTGCACACTCGGCTCCGCTCCGTACACCTCGTACACACTCGGCTCCGCTCTGTCACCTCGTACACACTCGGCTCTGCTCCGTACACCACGTGCACACTTGGCTCTGCTCCGTACACCTCGTACACACTCGGCTCTGCTCCGTACACCTCGTACACACTCGGCTCTGCTCCGTACACCACGTGCACACTCGGCTCTGCTCCGTACACCTCGTACACACTCGGCTCTGCTCCGTACACCTCGTACACACTCGGCTCTGCTCCGTACACCTCGTACACACTCGGCTCCGCTCCGTACACCTCGTACACACTCGGCTCCGCTACGCACACACTCGGCTCCGCTACGTACACACTCGGCTCTGTTACGTACACCTAGTACACACTCGGCTTTACTCCGTACACCTCGTACACACTCGGCTCCGGTACGTACACACTCGGCTCCGCTACGTACACCCTCGGCTCCGCTACGTACACCTCGTACACACTCGGCTCCACACCACGTATACACTCTGAACTCCGCTCCATACACCTCATACACACTTGGCTCTGCTACATCCACACTGTAAATCCCTCCTGACTTAAACTTCATCTCATCCAGCACCATGACAACCAGCACAGCAGAGTCCTGCATACACTGAGGAGCTGATCATGTGACCACTGAATCCTCCCCTCAATGTGACATCATCACAGGTCCTGTAAAAGCATAAAAGCAGTGTACAGAGCAGCAAACTTCCCCCCCCCCCCCAGGTCTGTCCTCAGCCTGTGCCCTGTCTTTGGTCCCTCTCCTTGTACCTGGGTCCTTGTGCAGAGCTGTGTCCCCTCATCTGCTGCTGCTGATGCTGAACAGCCATCAGCCATGTGGAGAGAATTTCAGAGGCCCTCGCGCATTGCCAGGATTGGTTGAGTGAGGTCCTCACCACAGTGCAGGAGAGGTCACATGACTCACTCTCTGCACTGTGATTGGGGCTCTATCCTCGCTCCTGAGCTGCTGTGAGGGGGCATGGCCGGCAGCTAGAAGAGGCGTGGCCGGCAGCATGTCGGCTTATTCTCCGTGCCTTGAGGGGGGCCCCCTAGCCTGTCGGGGCCCTGGTGCCACTGCACCAGTTGCACCACGATAGGTCCGCCCCTGTATGAACCTCTAAGTAAATAATGCAGACACAGAGAAAAAATATTTAGAGAAAAAGAACACAGACACAACCCTCTTCTGCCATCTTTATTACCTTATTTACCCCCATAGTAACTCTTCACAATCCTCTGTGACAATCTGATCACATACAATCCACTACATCAGTATCAGTGCATCAGCCCTGTAATGTATTGTATGTGAGTGTCAGCGCTGTGAGCAACTTACACTGCCCCGAGCTTTGACAGCACTGATGAACAAATCTTAACTTTTTTTTCTATTTCTTGTTGTAAACTATATTGACTGTATGTATTTTGAGGCCTTGATTTCAGAAATGTAATCAGAATTCCTGAAGCACGTACCATTCCTGAGATATTTAGATTTTTTGATTATAATCATAGTGCATAATAAATTTAATCTATTTATTTCCGAAATGCATTTTTGGTAGAAATAACCAATGAAATGCGTAATATGGACTCTCTTTAATATAATATACAGCACTTAAGCCCAATCTAATCATGCATTGCATTAGTTGTGCATTCTCAGGTATCTACCAGACATGCCATTCATATGAAGGAGATTTATGACAATATGCAGCTTCTGCTCAATCAACATTCAATACTCAAGATACAAATGGAATACATTTGGTGATCTCAAGGTAGTTGCAATTTTATTAGGTTTATAGCTGGGATACACTAAAGGTACCGTCAGACGGCACGACGTTGAAACAATGTCGGCAACAATCGCGGGGGCGTGCTGTCGTTTTTTAAATCATTTCAACATCGCTGGTGAGATGTCACACGTATATATATCATGGACAACTCACCAATGATGTTATGAGCAGGTATCGTTCGCAAACCCCGCGAATGATCCCTGCTCATTGCTGTGAATGGGCGAAGTCATCCACGACATCGTTATCGCGGTGTCACACAGAACGATACAGCAGGTTGCTGGAGTTCAGATCATCAGGTTTTCCAACATGTTGGTAAACCTGTCAACTCCGATCCAACGATTTATTGTAGCAACTTGCCAGAGTCACACGCAGCGAGGTTGCCACAACGTCGCTGGTAAGCTCCAAATCCGTGACATATCAGCGATGTCGTTGACGATGTTGTGCCATGTAACAGGGCCTTTAGTACTGTTCTTTCCTTTGCAAATGGGAAAGTCGCGCAAGAGATTCACTTTATATCAGGAAGGACTGGCCATTACGTGATAAATTGATTCCAGGGCAGATGAAAGTTAAACACGAACCATTTGTAGGTGAAATGATTTTATTCCTTCTGTCTTTCCACATCAAACAGGGATTAATGAAAAACGTTGTCAAAGCAATGAACAAGCAAACTGAAGCCTTTGCTTACCTGCAACAGGGGTTTTCATTCATCAGTGGTGCCAAGATAAAAGAGGGTGTTTTCATTGGCCCACAAATCTGAGAGCTTGTAAATAATAGTAACTTTGATAGTCTTCTGTATGGTGCAGAACACATTGCATGGTTGTCCTTCAAGAGTGTCGTTTTCCACTTTCTAGGCAACTATAAGGAGCCAGACTATGCTGAACAGTTTGAAAATCTTCTTCAGGCAAACAAGTCAATGAAGTGCAAAATGTCACTTATTTCCTTAATTCACAACTGGACTTTTTCCACCAAACGTCAGCGCTGTAAGTGATGAAGATGTTGAAAGGTTTCATCAAGACATTTCCCAGATAAAGAAACAGTACCAGGGAAAGTGGAGTCCCTCAATGCTGGCTAACTATTGTTGGGATTTTGTCTATGAATCATCGGACAGTGATTATAAATGAAAATCAATGGCAAAACATTTCTAAACTTGATTGCTGTTGCTAACTATTGCATTCAGAATATCACATGCTACTACATAATTTGACAGTATTCAATACACACATGTAATTGCAGATTTCTCAAAAATCTTATGTGATACAGCAATTCTGAAGTTATTTCTGAACTCAGCATGACAATTCCAATGGGATTCACTTAATTTCATGCAGAATACAAAAACCTTGTTGAACAGTGCAGTCTGCCTCATGCACCATGCATTTAGAATGGTACGTGAGGCTTTCCTTAGTCATGTGACCCAGCAGTCATCACGGCAACGATCCCGGATAACCATGGCAGAGATCCAGTCCCCATGATCACATCATGGCTACCCAATCATTTGTTACAGGAGCGAGATTCCTCTCGCTGCTACCTAGATGCTGCATTTGCATTGATCACAGCATTTAGGGGGTTAAACATCTAGGAGCAGAGCAGCACCACTCCTGACATTGAGTGCTGGGTCTCAACTGTAAGATCAGCTACAGACTCAGTGGCGATCATGCGTGCACAGCTGTGATGCCCTTAAGATTGCCATGATGCACTGGGTACGTCCAATGTCAGGAACGCAAAGGTTTCCTTGACTTACCCAGTATGTTTGTAGTTTGTTATATAATTTATGATATTTCAAAGGTTAAGACAGTTTGTAGTATGTTTTTTATTATAATTTTTTTTAAATCCTAATAGCTAACTAGCACAAACTTTAATATAGGATCATTGCCTTCTGCTACCAAGTTAATAGTAAAACAACACTCAATTGCTTTTACCACTCCAAGCATAGTAATAAAGTGAAAAAAAAAAGTCTAAACACCTGTTTTATCATAGAATAGGATAGAAGCGTGTGGATTCCAGCTATTTTCTTATCAAACTAAATTGATCCATGTTCAAATCCAATCAATAGATTGCAGGCAATCTATTTGTCACCAGGAAGCTAATACGAGCTTGTGTCAAGTTATCTTACTGTCTAGTGAAGACTGTTCTTATTCTTAAAAGAAAAGTATTATAAAATTACCTACTTTTAAATCAGGTTTTTTTTTAATGTTTTTTCTTTTTAACTTGAAGATATATTGTTTCAAATCACTATATATGGTAACAAAAAATCAAAATGAGAAACTTTGCCATTTTCATATTGGCCACAAGGGCTATTTTCCACTTTAATTTCCTATCATTTCAGGAAAAAGTTATCTACAGTTTCCTTTTTCCAGGCAGGATTACAATTACAGGTAACACATTTATACACAGTAAATGACACAAGATGCACCAATCACAATACGTTATTTTATTTCGCTCTCCCTTCACAATGACCTTTACATAAGCTCATCATGGGCTTCAATACAAAAGATAGGCTAGGAGTCAATCTACTGCTGCTAATACACATGACAATTTCCTCAAAGGACAGGTAGAAGTCTTAAAAAAAACAGTGAAAATTGCTATATTTGATCGAGATATGGAACAAAAAATATTCATTTAGCAAAAAACCTACTTTAATATGTTTAATATGAGTTTATATGTTTCTCCATGTTTGTGTGGGTTTCCTCTGGGCACTCCAGTTTCCTCCCACATTGCAAAGACATACTGATAGGATATTTAGATTGTGAGCCTCAATATGGACAGCATTACTGATGTATGTAAAGTGCTATGGAAGTAATAGCACTATATAAATTAATAAATATTATATTATTATTATAATAGAATTGAATATGACCAATGGTACTTTTTCAGTTAGTGCAATAAAAATAAAATTGAGAGCCCCAATGAGGACAGAGATTGCTTTGAGAAGGGAATTAACGTCAAAACATTCTGAAAACAAATTGATAAACTACAGCCATACTAAAGCTTTAATATGCCTATAACTCTCAAAATAGTTTGTACAATATAATTATTCTATATGTATAATAAAGTCATTTTTTATGTTTGCATTATGCCTTGTCTTCAGACTGTTAATCCAAGTATACACCAGACTAACTGTTAGTCATTGCAATTTAAAGTTGTAAATAATTCACAACATACTGCTTGTACTTGCTAATTCTTGTCCACTACCCGTGCTAGTACACATTTGTTTATTATGCTGTCTGATCATATTCCTGTTTTCTAGATACATTTTAGTACAATACAGCTTAATATTAACCTATAGATAATGTTTGCTTGATCTGGTTGGGGCAGTGAGTTTGGACCACAAAATTGTCGTCTTCTTAAAGCAGTGCAAAAAATATAGTAATAGTTGCTGAATCTGCATCTTTTATTTTTGTTGTAGCAGGAAAAAAAAAATCACAGCTATAGATCTTTTAATGATGTATCTAATCACCTGGTTCCATAAAAGCTTCTCTTGAAATTGCATTCATTCCTGTTATTATGTTATCATCTGTTCCTTCCAAAGCTGTGACATTTAAGTTTTAGTTGAACAGTTTTTATAGTGATAAACAAATGTCTGTAAATACAAAACATGGGGAAAGAGTAAATGTCAAAAAATAATTTGAAGGTGAGGGCCCCCGCTAGGCTCAGATGTATCATGTGACATGTCACATGATCCCCTGGATACATAATGTGGTAGCTCATGTCATTAATGCACAGGCGCACATCTGTAGTCACAAACAAGATAAACTGCTATAGCTCCCCAAATACAGTATGAGCCTCCACATAGCTATAGCTCTTATATGCAGTATGAGCCCCCCATAACCCTTACATACAGTAATCCCCCACATAGCTCCCTACATACAGGTTGATTCCATTCACAGCCCTCCTGTATATATATAGCTCGCTATGTACAGTATGAGCCCTCACATAGCCTCCTTATATACAATATTGCCCCCACATAGCCCCTCTATATAGAGTATGAGCCCTCACATAGCCTTTATATGCAGGATGAGCCTCACATAGACCACTATATACATTATTAGCAGTCATATAGCTCCTATATAGAGGATGAGTCCTCACATAGCCCCATATATACAGAAATGGCCTTCAAATAGCTTCCTATTTACAGGATGAGCCATCACATAATGCTATAAATACTGTACATGCCTTCAAACAGGTCAAAATATACAGTATAAGCCGTCAAATAGTCCCCTATATAAAGCATGAACTCCCACATCTATACTTTGACTGACCCCTGACACATCCTATATAAATATTTAAATAAAAAACACCACATACCACTCTCCCACCGCTCTTCTCTTACCCCCGGGGATCCATTTTTTCTTGTCATCAGCCAGCGCGTATATGCTGGTGCTTGCCGGCTAACAATGTCAGATTGCAGGAGAGCTGACAGGAGCTGTCCTGGAACTGTGCTAACATTCTGTATTGTGGCATAATTTAAGGAAAGCCCTGTACCTGGAGGTGCCATTGGCTGCGCACATCGAGACAGGACGCTTTCTTGGAGTAGCGCTGCAATACTGAATAGCAGCCCAGCTCCAGGGGAGCATCTGGATTATAATGAGGGCAATCTGTTTATTGCCAACCAGAACCTTAGGCCCCAGGTGGTAGCACAGATTGCACTCCTTATAATCCACCTATGTATATAGATGATGATGTTCAACTAAACAAGACGAAAGCATGTGCAACTAACCACTGTTCTTCATGTGTTATTAGAACAATAAAGTAGATTGAAACTACCAACCAGAATGTAGGTGTATAAAGTATGGTGTTGTTATTCGCTAAACATCGGGAATATGAACCATGTGAATCCAAAGGTTGCATACCCTATTTTCTATGTGCCTCAATAAGTAGCCTGCAGCCATGATGAGCATTTCACATTGGCTTCCTCAGGGAGTTGTCACACTGTCATGTCAATAAATAGTTAATAACTTATATAACCTATATAACTCTTATAGAAGTCATTCAGAAATCTTCCAGTGTACTAACAGCATGTTATGTTTATATAAACCTTTGCTCCTCTTTCTCTCCATATCCTCCCCCTTTCAGAATTCCACTGTCTTACAATTAGCTGCGCAGAAGCCCCTTATCAGCATGGACTGAATGTACTAATCAAGGCTAAACTGAATTGAAATACTAACACACAGAATATGATTGAATGTTTTCTTCAGAATAAAATTCAACACCCCTTTACTATCCCTTTAAGGAGCCGTATAAAACTGGCTACCCCTCCCTTAATAAAGGTCATTGTCATTAAGCTCTACTTTGACATGGTTGTCAGCGTGGTTCTTACCGATGCCGTGCACACACTTAGACAAAGCATCAATTTGGCGGCAGACAATTAAGAGGACAGCCCACCCAAAAGGTGTGGAGGGCTCCTATTACAACACTATACTTTATTCACCTACATTTCCATTTCTAGTTTCAATCTATCTGCCATTACCTTTACGTGGTCTGATATATACTGCTTGTGACACTTTGGTTTGAATAATATTATAACACCGCTGTATTATAAGTTGCTAATGCGCAATTGTGGTCAAGTAGAATCATGGGAAATTATGACATGATTTTGAGCATGCGCAGTAAGTAGGTGTTTCTGGATTGACCATTACCAATATGGCGCCACCGACCTCAAGGAGACATTGCGCATGTGCGTCGCATAGACTTGTGGGTATTACGTCATTATGAGACATAGACATGCGCAAGTAGGAATACAGGAATGCCGACAGCATGGCGTATTATGGCGATATCTAACTATGTGAGTCTTAACCCTTCTTACCTAATGATGTGCACCTGAAGGAACAGTATCATATAATGTTTTAATTAATGCTTTTTGACACTGTATAATTGATACTCTTGATAAATTTGCAAATGTATCATCATAAACACATGTAAGAGCACTTGACACTTTCCTTGGATTCACTCTATGGCACAGATGTATGTGTGTTTGTGGTTGTATATGAACATTTCTTGATAATTATTTTATTGATGTGATGTATGTGAGCACTCTTTAAAACCCTGTTATTTGTATATGGTCCCAGCTTGAGAAAGGACATAACGTCCGAAATATCGCCACATCAGGCAATAAAGGTTGATCATTTGTGCTGTTTTTTCATTTTTTTATTCTATTCATGGACACTGCAACAGGTGTTGGAGAAAGTGCTGCAAAACTGTAGGTAAAATTGGTGCTGTTCCTGTTTTTTTACTGTAATTTCAATCTATTTATCTGACAACACATGAACAACAGTGGTTTATTGCTCATACTTTGGTCTTTGACTTGTTCAGTTGAACATCATAACCTGTATATACTTTTCAGTGTTGCTGCCATTCTATATATTGTGCCTATGTCATAGATTCTTGTGCCATTATCTATGACAGTGATCCGTTTTATTTTAATTGTTTTGTCATACTCAGTAAAGTGATATTTTTATATCCATCTTTTGTATTAGTTTATGACTCCATCATTTTGTAGGATTTATTATCATTTGAGAGTTTTTCCTATTTTTGCAGTGGTACATTTCCCTATATTTATTCATTAATTTTGCAGGCATCTATTCAGGTCACTAGTGTAACCACACTTAGAATACTGTGTATAATTTTGGTCTGCGGTGTATAAGAAAGACATAACTGAACTAGAGCTGGTGCAGAGAAGAGTGACCAAGGTCATTAGAGGACTGAGGGGTATGCAATACCAAGACTGGTTATTAAACCTATGATTATTTAGTTTGGAAAAATGAAGGTTTAGGGATGATCTTATAATTATGTATAAATATATGAGGGGACAGTATAGAGACCTTTTTAATGATCATTTTACTCTCAGGCCTGAGACGGGAACAAGGGGGCATCCTCTATGTCTGGAGGAAAGAAGGTTTAATCATAATCACAGACGTGGATTCTTTACTGTAAGAGCAGTGAGACTATGGAACTCTCTGCCACATGATGTTGTAATGAGTGACTCACTACTAAAATTTTAGAGTGGCCTGGATGCCTTTCTTGAAAAATATAATATTACCGGTTATATATACTAGGTTCTTTGATAGAGTGTTGATCCAGGGAACTAGTCTGATTGCCGTATGTGGAGTCAGGAAGAATTTTTTTTCCCCAATGTGGAGCTAGTGTTGCCACATGGGTTTTTTTCCTTCCTCTGGATCCACATCTTAGGCTATGGGTTGAACTAGATGGACTTAAGGTCTTCCTTCAACCTTAAATACTATGGTACTATGTATTAAATTATTACAACAGTGTCATTATGGCCATATCTTTACTTTAACATGTTAAATTGCGATAGGTTCCTTTAAATGGTTTATGATTACTGTTTTTCCACGCTGAAGGCAATTGATATATGAAATTATCAAGATCCATTGCTGGCAGCTCATTTTGCAATTTATGGCCATAGCGGTCTCAGATTTGTGAGATTGGAGACAAATTCAGAAATGCTGTAGGCCATGATACCACATTTAGGCCACTCAGAATACTCAAATTAGCACAAGCAACATGCGGTTTGGAGTTGTGTTGAGAAATGACTCCTGTGACACTTTGAAGAAATAGCTATCTTCATAACTAGTCCTTGCTACATTTGACATTGTAAACAAGATCAGACTCAGTCACAAATATGTAAACTAAAAGTAGTGCTATGGCTTCTAGTCAACAAAAATGTATCACTCTTATGGGGGCAGCCATGGCCATCATACTCTAATTTGACAGTAGAAATATTTTGTTAAAAGAATGGGTAAAACATCTATAAATTGTTGTTGCCTGGTTGTGTCTGGACCCAGAGGTCCATAATTTCATATCTGGCCTTGAGAGAACTCAAGGTAGAGATAAAAATTGTTATACTATACTGTCAGGATCCCATGTGTCAAAGGGGGCTCTCAGTGGTGATGGAAGTATGAAATGCCCGGACATTTTGCTCAAAAGTGCTTTGTAGCCAGGAGAAATAACAATCAGCAGTAATTGTGATTTTCTGCGTTAGTTGCTCAACTTATGGAGAAAGTCAATGTCATGGCTTTTAGTGCAGTTCCTGACAGAGAACCTGGGTTTTCTTGTTTCATTAGCAATTCCATAAATATGTGGTAACAAACATCCTATGAGAGAAGGAATCAAAAGATTATCATTTTTGTATCAGCTGTTAAACAAGAACCTAAATTGTATTACAATCATGATCCACAATTTGCAGTTCTGAGGTTACAGAAGCAGCAATAATGGCTCAGCAACAGATGATATGTTTAGAGACCTAGGTGACCTCGAGTAACATTGTCACTAGTGATAGCCCACACCAAAGAATGTTTCTAGGAAGCTTTTCAGAAATTTTCTTTTTCCTACCCATGATCCAAATACTGAACAATTGGATTAACTGTGAATGTAGATGAATGCACCCTGGGGGAAATGTAAGGGGAGTATATCTCTTACCAGTTACAATTGTACGCTAGTGTTTGTGTTATCCATAGTGATGTCTTTTGTGACGGCTCCACAAATTATTTCCCCAGTCTGTCAATATGAGTTTGCTTCCTCAGTATGAGTACTGTCTAAGTTTAAGGTGTGGTGGGGATAAATGGGGAGACGTTGTTGGGAGGAGCTCTAAGGAGCATGTGACAGTTAGTGAAGAGCCATTTTGATTTGATTACAAACTTGCTTCATAAATAGTGAGAAGTAAATCCTTGAGTGAATTGTTTTCATGATCCAGTATTATTAACCCTTGCCTCACTTAAATATGTGAGAAAAGCTGAATCCCAGATAAGTTATATTGCTCTCAAAATATGGATTCAGGTAGGATTCTATAAGAATAAATCCTGAGAAAAATGGCAGCAGTATGATTTTTTTTTCATAATTTCATTATACTGGGAAATTTGTTTGCCATTGTCCTATATTAGAAAATGAATGGTGTCTTTCAAAACTACAGCTTATACCCACAAAGTCAAGCTCACATTTTTTTTTTTTTCAGAAAAATAAAACAATTATGAGTATTTGAAAAAGTGGTTGGGTATGAAAACACAAATATAAAAATTGGCTATGTACTTAAGAAGTTAAAGGGAAAATGGACAATGCCAGTGATGAGTTGGATAGGTAGAAGCTGTGATAATTATATTCCTATGATTGAGATGATGCAGCTTGGTATAAGAGTGCATAGGAGGTCAATTGCAATTTAAAGAAAAGAGTAAAATGTATATCAATAATGGGAGAGAAGGCAAACTGATAAGGAAGCCAGCTAAAATGGAGGGGCCAGGCTGAGCTACTGTTGTAAAATGAATATTCAAAGTGCTACAAATCTTAATTACTCTTAATACCCAGAGTGTAAACTCTAAGACATAGTAAATGGGTGGTTATGCTACTCAAACTTCATAAGTGCAATAGTTTAATTCTAGGAACTCTCAAGTTGTTTTCAGAGTTTTTATATCTGTATTAAAATCAAAAGTCAGCCCGTCCCCTCATTCACAGCTCTGATAATGGATGACATGTCACTGGAATTGCCAGGACCATGGAGTGTCAGGGAAGCTAGGACAACACACATTAGTAAGCACCATGCCTCACATTCGATTCACCAATCCTCTGTTCGCTCGTTTATTTCCCTCTTCACTGATCCTCAATCTGGTTCAGTTGCTGTCCAAGGTTCTGATTGTCTTTATTTGTGCTTATTGCCTTTTTGACAACAGGTGTGCCTATTCTATTATTTGACCTGCTTTATCATCCAACAGGTGTTACTATTTAAAGCTTCCCCAAGCTTGCATTTTCTGCTGGTGGTATTTCTGAAATGGACTCTGCACGGAATTACAGCCTTTTGCCAAATACTTTTCCTGGCAGATTATTACTTGTTTACTTTATATTTTACTCTGCACCTCCTCCTAGATTCTTAAGCTGGTGCGTGATACCCTTGATGGCCGATTAGGAAGCAAAGTCTGAAGGGTCATCTTAGTCATCTAGTTAGGGTTGTTTCAGTCAGTGTGGAGGCCTTTAGTGAGTGCACAGCTGGAACTTCTTGTCTGTACAAGAACTGAGCGGGTCCGATGTAGTAGATTTTATGTTACTTTATTTCCCTCATGTGCGTCACTCCACACATAACAGTAAGTGACATGTGACAAGCATTATAAAAGCATTTAATATATATATATATACTTGTAAATTCTGCATTTTTGTTGTGGGTTTTTTTGCCCAATAATGTTTTTCCATGACATTATTTTCTTTACATTTTCATTACTCAATTTTAGTTGTGAAATTCATCCATATGATGGCTTTATTTCATAATCACATAATTTAAAATGTTGTCTCATTATTCCTCCATTATTCCTTCCAATTAACCTCATTTATCTATTTCCTTTATTTGTAAGAGCCAATTTGTGAAAGGATTAAAAATCTTATCAATACAATTAAATATTCTGATTTAATAGCTTGTTATGCTATGAGTGAATTTTTCATATCTGTGAAGCAAAGCAGTTTTTTTTTAATTTATGTTTTGAACCATTTTAATCCAAAGACTATGATATACCTAAATGCAATACTGACAGTTTCTATCAGTAGTACATATGATTATGTTTTGGTGGCAGATATACTCACAAGAATCTTCAGGTTCAGTCAGGATCTGTTCTAACGAAGAAAGTTTAAGAGATACAGAAAAACGTAATAATGTACATTGTATTACAAAACAGCATTATTAGGATAGTCATTATTATTAGTAGTCATGCAAAAAGAAGCATACTGTGACGACAGTACTTCACCGAGAGATACCGGAATTTTCTAGTCCCTGCTTGTGAGTCGTGATAGGTGAACCTGAACTGTAAATTTCAGTGTCTGCACTGGACACCTAGTGTACATGCATAAACCCCAAACATGGACTTCTGAGGGACAAACCACACACTTGACAAATTACAGCTTTCATTAGCCCCTTATATTAAAAAAATCACCGAAGTAGGACAAATATACTCAGAAAAAACTCACCAAAAAGTAGCCATGTCAAACATCCATTGCACCTAGCAGGAGGCTGCTAGCTCCACTGAGAGGCAATCCAGGTGTCTGAACACCAGTGCTCAATCTCCTGCAACCTAAGCAATGAAAGCGGCTGTGGCACCTGCGTCCAGCCATGCTTCAGGGAGCGCTTTTGCCGACTGCATGCAGTGTTTTCCTCAACTGGTGTCCCTGAGATCAGTGAGTGCTTTGTGATGCTTCAGGGAGGTGACTGGTGGTATTTATAGATTCAAGGTTACCATAGGGCATCAGTCACACTGGTACATGTGACGCAAAGTGTCAGACTGCAGCCTATTTGTCACGCTGTTAGACCAGGCGGGCTGCTCCACATCATACACATGCATCACAAATGACAGACACCCCCCAGAGGGCAAAGCCACAAAATGCAAAAAAAGATAAAAAGGTGCAACAAAACACTATAGATAAAGATGTGAGGTGTTAGTGGATATATTGGCCAAAAAAACGTAAGCTCGTAACCCACGTCATGGGCCCCCACGCTTACGAGTCCTAACTATATGTCTCCCTGCCATATGTTTGTTTAGAGAAGAATCACCAAACATTTTGAAAAAAATCACCAAAGTAGGACAAAAAACTCAGAAAAAAAACTCACCAAAAAGTAGCCATGTCAAACATCCATTGCACTTAGCAGGAGGCTGCTAGTTCCACTGAGAGGTAACACAGGTGTATGAATACCAGTGCTCAATCCCCTGTTAAAGAGCCAGGATTTGGCACATCTAATGGATACTGGGGTGCTTGCATCTGCTATTTTTAGCCTGGGGAGGCCTGATAATCATGGGCCTCCCCAAAGTAACAATACCAGCTCCCAGCTGTGTGCTTTACCTTGACTGGGTATCAAAATTTTGGGGGGACGCTGTCGAACCTTTGAATGACATTATTAATTTTATCGTGTGATATACTGGAAATCAGGAAATTAAATCCAAGTAAGGCAAAACAGTAAAAGCTTTCCACTCCTTAATTGCTTTTTTTTTTACTTACAGGGCTCACTATATGTTAAATATTACTGACTAACATGATTTTCCAGGTCAATACAATTATGGAGATATCAAATATGAATATTTATTTTTTTATTTAAGTGGGATGTTTTTTATACAATCTTTAAAAAAATATTATTAACATTTTATTACAATTTATTTAATTTGGATATTTGTAAGAAAAAAAAAGAAAATTCTTGTGTCACCAATTTCTAAGACCCAAAATGTTTTAAATCTGTTTGTTGCTGTAACTGTGTCAGGGCTTATTTTTGGTGCCCTAAGCCGATATTTTTATTGGTATAAAATCCATAAATCTAGTTTTTATTTTTTTCTCCTTGTGATGTTTATCACTTTAATAGATCAAACTTTTATTAATGTAGCAATAAAACGTCATTTTTCATGAATATTTCTTTGAATTAATATGGGAAAAGGTGGGTGATTTGCATTTTCCTTTTTTCATATATTTAAAACATAAAAACATTTTTTACCACTCTGGGCTACATTTGTTAGTCTCGTTAGGGGACTTGGGCATGCGATCGTTCAATCACTTGTTCTATACAACAATACCCCTATATACAATGTTAAAGTATATAGCAAAAATTACAGTCTCCTATGATTAATAGTGAGAAGTTGTTGTGCTGTAATGACAGCCATGGAGGTCTCCAGCATTCCTCATAGTAACCCACTGAAACCCTGCAGTCATATTGTATTTGCATAGAATTGCATGACTCCTCTGTTGGCTTAGGGTGCTTTCACATCACGATTTAGTTGGATCCGTGGCTGTCCGTTGGATCCGATTTGGCCCCATGTTATCCTATGGGGGTAGGATCGGATTAGATTTGGCCTAATTGCCATCCGATTTTGTGGGATTTTGTGGGATCCGATTTGTGTCTGATTTTTTGCTTCTGATTTTGGGCATAGAAAAAAATCGGATTCATCAAAATCCTTTAACATGGGGGCCAATGAGCGCGGGTCCGAGGAAACAGCTGATCGTTCCTCGGACCCGATTTTAGTGTACAGAGCAAGCTCAGTGCACTAAAATTGCTCCAACCCTTCTAATTACACTTCTACAATGTATAATATACATTGCAGAAGTGTAATTAAGTAAAAGAAAGAGTTAAAAAAAAAAAATCACTATGCTCACCTATCCTCAATCCACCGCTTCCTCACAGCAAGGTCCGGGTGCTTACATGACCTGTGATGATGTCACCACCCGGAGCGTCATCGGGTCACATGACCGCAGTTACCACGGTAACTGCAGTCATGTGACTCAATCAGCTGATCGACTTGTGACGTCACCACAGGTCCTGTAAGCACCCAGACCTTGCTGGGAGGCAGCTGTGGATCGAGGATAGGTGAGCATAGTGATTTTTTATTTTTAACTCTTTCTTTTTACTATATTTCACCCTTACTGTAAATGTACCTATCAGAAATTGATAGCAACACTTAATGGGTTATCACCTGTGGGCTGAGGTCTGCTGCATGTGTGACATTAAGACGCTCCATGTATGACTTTTAGACACAGATGATGATGGCTGAATAACACATCCATGATCTGCTGGCAAAGATGCGGGCTCAGGAACTGAGACCGCATCAAAGAGAGCCGATATGACATACAAGTATGTCATATGTTGGTAAAGAGATAAATAAAAACTGAACGATCTCCTTTAAGCCTGCAGACTATTGTGTGCCGTGAAGACAAAACCTTTTTCAATTTGGCTTTTTATCTCCACATTTTGAAAGCAAAAATAGTTTTTTGATCTATGTACCTCTAGTTTTAGTGGTGCTATTTTGGAGTAGTTTCAGCATTATAGTTTTAAAGTTAAAAGAAGACATGTGATTTCTGAATTTAACCTACATGTTTATATTTTAATCCAGAGGGAGGCAAAGCCTACATGATGCAGGTGATAATTGCACCAAATTAGGGTAAAATTCTTTCCCACGCTCAAAGTATTGCAATTTTTCTAGTTTCCTGGAATCCAGTATCCATTACATTAGATGCTATATTTTTAACACCTTGAACTTGTTTAGTGACTTGACCATTACTTCAGGTTGGAGCAAAGAATTATAACAGTCTCACTGCTCGTGTAAGAACGAATAAACATCTGTAATGAAGTCACTTGTCACTTCTCATAATTGCAAGCCATGGTGTAAAATTATTTGTAAGATCTGTATACTTTCAATTGATGTATTTGTACATTGCAATAAACTTTCATATTTTCAAACTGAATAACCCTAAGGCCCCAGGTATGCGAAAGTGTAGATTTCTATAGTTGCGCATTCTAGGGTTAAAGAAAAATATAAAGCTCTCTTCTACGGATGCTTAATGGACATTGTAAGCTTCCTGAACTTCCTAACTGGTGCCACATCTGGCACTGTTTCCAAAATTCACACACTGCAGGTGTCAAAAAATCTGCAAACTGGAGGAAGCTTAAAAATTCAGCTCCAAAAAAAAAATTCTACAGGTTGAAAGAAAACAGCAGACCCAATGGCTGGAAACACTCGTATGTGTTGTTCCCAGTTAGTGGGTTTTCTGGCAATCATTTTAGTCCCAAACAATCATGAAATTAGGAATATTTTAAATTTCAAACTTTTTTTTTACAAACAAAACCACATTCCTTGATTTGTTGGTAAATTTCTCCGGTTTCTGATCATAAAATGAATAGTCAATATTCATGCCGAATTTGAAATTGTTGGACATGTTTGGGGAAAGTTTGCTCATCTCTAATCATGGTCATTCTACAGTATAAGAATACTTCAAGGGAAGGCCAAAAATAGCTTTGCACAAATAATGTTAGATTAGTAGAGGTCCCATAAAAATGGAAGGTAACAATTTTGCATAATTTTTTAAAAACTGGATGAAACAGGTTTTTAGTAAAGATTCTCTCTCTCCCCTCTATTAAGGGATAAGGGATCATAGGGTTCTTACTGCCCTGTACCAGCTGGCTCTTTACAAAGATCGGTCTTAGGGCTTGCTCACATGACGGAAGCTCAGACAAGTGTAATCAGATGTTTTATGGATAACTTTCTAATGGGAGGAGATTTAAAGGCATTCTTGTTTTTTTTTTAAATTTCATACGGTTCCACCACTATACTCTGTAATTTGTTATATGTGTAAAACTATCTTTGCTTTGTATAAGTTATCATGCTATAGCCAAATTGAAGAACCCTCGATTCAATGTTCTGATGAAAACAGAGCTTAGATTGGAGGGGCGCAGGGGAAGCCTTTAAATCATATACACTTGGAGTAGCTTAAAAAGGCGATCATATTGTTCAACGAATATAATATGAAAATGATGAGAGGCAGAAATGGGCTCCCTGCTTACCTCTATTTAAACTCAAGAAGATACATAGGTATCAAGAATAGAAGACATTCTTGAAGTTTTTCATGATTTCTGCAACAACTTCTATAAACTAGTATACTAGTTTGAGATACTCAGTGACACAAGTGAGAAAATTCTTGGATGTTCTTATATTGCCAAGGTTGTCCCAGAAAGATAAGGACCAGCTGGAGGCTCCACAAACTTTGGAAGAGTTACAGAAGGCAGCAATATTTATGGCGAGTTTGAACTCACCTGAATTTGATGGTTTGCCTGCTGAATTACAGTATATACAGTCATATGAAAAAGTTTGGGCACCCCTCTTAATTTTGCTCTTTTTTTTTTTTTAAATTGGGTTTTTGCAACAGCTATTTCAGTGTGATATATGTAATAACTGATGGACACAGTAATATTTCAGGATTGAAATGAGGTTTATTGTACTAACCAAAAATGTGAAATATGCATTATTTCAAAATTTGACAGGTGCAAAAGTATGGGCACCTCAACAGAAAAGTGACATTAATATTTAGTAGATCCACCTTTTGCAAAAATAAGAGCCTCTAGTCACTTCCTGTAGCTGTTAATGAGTTCCTGGATCCTGGATGAAGGTATTTTTGACCATTCCTCTTTACAAAACAATTCCAGTTCAGTTAAGTTTGATGGTCATCGAGCATGGACAGCCCGCTTCAAAACATCCCACAGATGTTCAATGATATTCAGGTCTGGGGACTGGGATGTCTATTCCAGAACATTGTAATTGTTCCTCTGCATGAATGCCTGAGTAGATTTGGAGCAGTGTTTTGGATCATTGTCTTGCTGAAAGATCCATCCCCGATGTAACTTCAACTTTGACACTGATTCTTGAACATTATTCTCAAGAATCTGCTGATACTGAGTGGAATCCATGCGACCCTCAACTTTAACAAGATTTCCGATGCCGTCATTGGCCACACAGCCCCAAAGCATGATGGACCCTCCCCCAAATTTGACACTGGGTAGCAAGTGTTTTTCTTGGAATACTGTGTTTTTGTGGCGCCATGCATAACGCCTTGTTGTATGACCAAACAACTCAATCTTTGTTTCATCAGTCCACAGGACCTTCTTCCAAAATGTAACTGGCTTGTCCAAATGTGCTTTTGCATACCTCAGGCGACTCTGTTTGTGGCGTGCATACAGAAATGGCTTCTTTCGCATCACTCTCCCATACAGCTTCTCCTTGTGTAGTGTGCGCTGTATTGTTGACCGATGCACAGTGACACCATCTGCAGCATGATGATGCTGCAGGTCTTTGGAGGTGGTCTATGGATTGTTCTTGACTTTTCTCACCATTCTTCTTCTCTGCCTTTCTGATATTTTTGTTGGCCTGCCACTTCTGGCCTTTACAAGAACTGTGCCTGTGGTCTTCCATTTCCTTACTATGTTCTTCACAGTAGAAACTGACAGGTTAAATCTCTGAGACAACTTTTTGTATCCTTCCCCTGAACAACTATGTTGAATAATCTTTTTTTGAGATCAGTTGAGAGCTGTTTTGAGGAGCCCATGATGCCACTCCTCAGAGAAGATGCAAATAGGAGAACAACTTGCAAGTGGACACCTGAAATAGCTTTTCTCATAATTGGATACACCGGGCTATGAAGTACAAAGCTCAATGAGGTTACCAAACCAATTTAGTGCTTCAGTAAGTCAGTAAAAACAAAAAAAATTAGTAAGATTAAGAGGGGTGCCCAAACTTTTTCATATGACTGTATTTTATTTGGGGAGGTGCTTTTGCATGAATTGATAAAGGTGTTCCAGTATCCATTGAGGTTTGTCAACTGGTCAAATATATTTTTGTGGCTATTATTGTGGTTATTTTTAAGTCAGGCAAAGATCTGTTACCTCCAGACTATTAATCGCTTCATGACTTTACATGTACATGTTTGTCAAAAGTTATATCCCTGCCTTTGATGCAGGCTCTTATACTGAGCTCACATTTCCCCAGGCATGATGGCAGATTTAATAGCCATCATGTGTCTTTAAAAGCTATGGGCAGATTAGAGATCCACCCACCACTGTTAACTAGCACTAAAACTACTGATGGAGTCATTTTGACTCCTCGCAATTTTTATGTCTCTTCTGTGACTACATTTTTCCAAATTTCTGCTTGAGACTGGGTGACTTTTACTCATTCAGGATGATAAAAAAGATTTTGCGACAATAAATAATTTTGGGAAAAAAAGACTACCTTTTTTTCAAAATTTGCTTTTAATTACCAAAGGGAGCCATTTTTACTCCCTACTATATCTTGCTAGTCTTTGTCGCTAAATGTTATTATTTCTTTTAGTTTTCATGTAATTTTCATTTCCATCAGTGAACCAGTGAACTCTCGAGTGGACTACATAATTTCTGAAGAATACGGCCTGCAGTTTTGCTAATTGCTAATATGGCTAGAAGACGTGCGTTAAAGCCTGATGATATTCTTGCTATTTTCCATTCTATACCGGAGGATGAATCAGAATGCGAATCTGAGTAAAATTAATTTGATGCTGACACTGACAAAGATTTCAATCCTCAAAATGTTTCCAGTGAATCTGAAGATTCAGAAGGAAAAAATCCGGAAAGTAAGTAGTTATGTATATTTATTTGTTCTTCCATACATTGAGTTACAAAACAAAAATACAAAATATTCAACAACTTTTTTCCAGATGTTGCAAGCTCATCAACTAAGGATCACTCTCATGCGGCAGTGTTGCCTTACGACCATCCTCCAGGTCATGGACAGAAACAATCTGCAAAACGTCACAAAAAAGTATCCTCAACAGATAACGGCGGCGGCGAGGGCGATGCAGCAACCAACACCACAGAAGTCAATGATGAATTTCCAGGAATACTGGAATACTTGTTTCAGCCAATGGAATTTGATTCAAACCTCTCGAGATTGGAGAACACTTACCTGGTAGGCGTGCAAACCAAAACATACTTAGAGAAGCGCCTGACCCTACAGGATACATGAGAAGGAATGTAATTAGAGATAGTCCTTTTAGTACATGGCAATTACTTTTTGATTCGTTCATATTGACTCACATAAAGAGCTGTACAATTGCAGAAGCACGTAGGAACAATGATGAAGATTTTACTCTTTCCGATGAGGAGCTAGAGGCATTTATTGTCATATTTTACTCTTGTGGAATATCAGGCACGAGCCATCACTCTATTGCCAGTATTTGGTCAAATGACTGGGGAATACCATTTTGTAAAACGACAATGTCTGGGAACCGTTTTGTACAAATTTTGCATTACCTAAGATTTGAAGAGAAGTCCAATCGATCGCAGCCACTCAAAACTGACAAGTTTGCTCTCTTTTCTATAGTGTGGGACAGATTTATTGATAATTGCATTGCTTCTTACAAACCTGGCCCGTACATTACTGTTGATGAACAAATTTTCCCCAGCAAAACTAGGTGTCCTTTCACTCAGTATATTCTTTCCAAGCCGGACAAATACGGCCATAAATATTGGCTAGCTGGTAACAAGGATAGCAAATATCTTGCAAATGGCTTCCCTTATCTTGGAAAGGATGATTCACGCCGTGCTGATGACTGGGGATGGGCGAATCTACTCGCTAGGACTCGTTACTCGCCGAGTAGTAAGGGACTCGCAGGACTCGGTAATCTGCGAGTTTCCCAGTGATTACTCGCACAGTAAACGAGTCCAATGCAAATCAATATCAATCCTAGTTTTGTCAGAGACGCTGACAAAACTAGGATTGCCTTTGACTTGCATTAGACTCGGCTACTGTGCCAGTGATAGCAGGGAAACTCGCAAAGTAACTGCTGTTACTTTGCGAGCCGAGTCCAGCTGTCTTCTCTGTGCAGGCTGCTGCAGCTCCAGGGTCCTAGAGCCCGCCTGCTCACAGAGATGATGTAGCAGAGCTGCGATTGCTCTCAGTCTGCTCATTCCCTGTGCATAGACATCTATATCTATGCACAGGGGATGTAGCAGAGAGGACATCGCGTTTTGGACTGCGTCGGACGGAAGAGGATTTTTTTAATTAAAGATGGAGTCCCTAATGGCTTTTTTTTTTTTATTTCTAATAAAAAATTTTCTCTGTGTTGTGTTTTTTAACCCTTTATTGGAGCTTCTTAGTGGCTGGGTCAAACGTGGCCTGACATTAAGAATCTCGTGCTTAATACCAGCTTGTATAACAAAGCTGGTATTATCCCCTTTATTACCCAGCGTGCCACCGCCACCAGGGCCGCTGGAAGAGCGGGGTTCAGCGCCAGAGGATGGCGCTTCAATGAACGCGCCATCTTCTGGGGCGGCTGGGGCTGCAATTTGCAGCGGGGGCTGCCCAGAAAGCTTGGGCCTCCCTGCGCTGCGGATTCCAGCCCCCAGCTGCTTAGCTGTACCTGGCTAGACATAGAAATTGCGCGGAGCCCCACGCATTTTTTTTTTATTATTTCATGAAATTCATGAAATAATTAAAAAAAAGGGCTCCCCTATATTCTTGTGTCCGGCCAGGTACAAATAGGCACCTGGGGGTTGGGGGCTGCCGGTCGCTGCCTGCTGGATCCGGCTGGTTCCAGAAATACGGCGAAGCCCACGTGAAATTTTTTCTGACAAATCCATAAAACAATGTAAATAAAAAGGACTGCATCTATATTAACCCCTGGACCATGGGTGAGGGGTTAATAAAGATGCAGTCCCTTTTTTAGGATTGTTTTATTGATTTTTCAGAAAATAAATTACATGGTCTTCGCCGTATTTCTGGAACCAGCCGGATCCAGCAGGCAGCGACGGGCTGCCCCCAACCCCCAGGTGCCTATTTGTACCTGGCTGGACACAAGAATATAGGGGAGCCCTTTTTTTTAATTATTTCATGAATTTCATGAAATAATTAAAAAAAAATGCGTGGGGCTCCGCGCAATTTCTATGTCTAGCCAGGTACAGCTAAGCAGCTGGGGGCTGGAATCCGCAGCGCAGGGATGCCCAAGCTTTCTGGGCACCCCCCCGCTGCAAACTGCAGCCTGCAGCTGCCCCAGAAGATGGCGTGTTCATTGAAGCGCCATCCTCTGGCGCTGAACCCCGCTCTTCCAGCGGCCCTGGTGGCGGTGGAACGCTGGGTAATAAAGAGGTTAGGGCCAGCTTTGTATTATCAGCTGGCCCTAAGCCCGAAATTTATGGAGGTCACGCCAATATTAGACATGACTGCCATGAATTTCTATTAAATTGTTTTAAAAAAAACACAACACAGAGAAAATTTTTTATTAGAAATAAAAAAAAAAGCCATTAGGGACTCCATCTTTAATTAAAAAAATCCTCTTCCATCCGACGCAGTCCAAAACGCGATGTCCTCTCTGCTACATCCCCTGTGCATAGATATAGATGTCTATGCACAGGGAATGAGCAGACTGAGAACAATCTCAGCTCTGCTACATCAGGCAGCAGGCGGGCTCTAGGACCCTGGAGCTGCGGCAGCCAGCACACAGAGCAGACAGCCGACTCTTATCTGTGCGAGTTTCCCAGCGATTACTTGCACAGTAAACGAGTCCAATGCAAATCAATGGCAGAGACTCTGACAAAACTAGGATTGCTTCAGGCTGAAGCTTCCGAGACACATCTGTGATTTGTAAATCGCACACTACTCGCTATTACTCGCTTCCCCATTCATTAACATTGGACTCGCTAGACTCGCAATGAGTAGCGAGTCCCGGGCTCGGACTCGCTAGAGTCAAGCGATTCCGAGTAATTTAGGATTCGCCCATCACTACTGATGACCATTTAGCCAACCACGTAATCATGGAACTAATGCAGCCATTTTTGAAAAAAGGAAGAAATGGTTCCACAGATAACTATTTTACGTCAGTCAAACTTGCTAAACAACTAAAAAGCCAGGGAACGACCATCGTGGGAACGATAAATAAGAAAAAACGAGAAGTGCCTAAAGAAATCAAATCAATGAAGGAAAACTTGTACAACACTAAAGTTTTTATAAACGAAGATGATTTTACACTTACCGTGTGATGCGGCTAGGGCTAGGGGGGTACTCGTCACCGGGACTGCTGAGTAGGGAGTCACAGGTGGACGGGATCCCGGTGCCATGCCCTGGGGATCATTTGAAGGGGGATGAAGGAATTATTTACAGAGGAACGTGACGCCACCTGTAGTGTCCGGCAATTTGGTACCGGCGCTGCCAGCCGGCCGCTGAGGTGATGGATGGGGCAGCAAAGTGTGGTACAGCTCCCCACAGGTGGAGCTTTACCTCAGGGCAGCAATAAAGGAAGATGGTGAGGAGGGCAGTGATGGAGGATGATGGTGAGGAAGGGCAGTGATGAGGTCCTTTCTGGCACAATGGTGAATTATAGCTGTTAAACAGGCACACAGGCACACAGGGATGGTTGTTTCGGTACCTTTTTACTGGTGGTCACATAACAGGTACAGTCCAGAGTTCTAACCAGGTCCCTGGTGCAATTTAGGACTAACACCTTGGAAGGTTATGAGGCCTCCTTTATCTCTGTTTTCTGCCTTGAGGGATGAGTCCTGCCTGAGCCTGAACCCTCGACTTCTTTATTATATTAAACTAACAATGAGGTCCTTCTGCAGGGTTCCGGTTCCTCCTGTGGCCCCTGGTCCTATGTTTGGTTAGTTTAATGTCTCTTTTTCTCTATCCTCAGGGTTAAACTCCTCCTGAGTTAGCTGGCTTTCTACTGCAGCTCTGCAGGCCCGCAGCATCGGACTCCAGTGTCCGGTTGTGCTAAAGGGGTATATTTTCAGTCCCCTGTCCTTGTTCCCTTTTTCCTCTACTTGCCTCCGGCCCCTTCCCTGGGGTATGAACAGCCGACAATCGTCCCTTGGTCCTGGCCTATATCTCTCACCAGAGACCAGCAGCTCTGCCTCCTCCTTTCTCCTCTCCTCACACAAACTAACTGCCAACTGTCTCCTGGGACTAACTGTTCCTCCTCCTAGCCTGGATCTTCTTAAAAGGGAACTGACTTAATGCAGCCAGTAGAGCTCCCCCTTCAGGTCTGGAGTGGTAGGTGTTGTGTGCTGAGCAAACCAAGGTGTCAGTCCTTCCTTGCATCAGTGTAACCTGTGGCAATCCCCTGCAGGCAATCCCCTGTTTGTGACGCCAAAGTTGATACGGCCAGAGCTAAGGGATGGGGTACTCGGACACCGGGGCTGCTGTGTGGGGAGTCACGGACCGTCGGGACCCCGGTGCTGTGCCCTGGTGATCAATTATACTAGATGTTGATGTTAAACGGTGAGGGTTAAAGGGGTTATTTACAGGGGAATGTGACGCCACCTGTAGAGTCCGGTAAGATGGTACCGGCGCTGCCAGCCGGCCGCTGAGGTGATGGTTGAGGCAGCTAAGTGTGGTACAGCTCCCCACAGGTGGAGCTTTACCTCAGGGCAGCTATTGTGGTGAGATGGTGAGGGAGGACAGTGATGGTGATGGTGGTGCTGCAGTTCTTACCCCTCTGCTGAGTAGATGTTGATGATGATGTTGAGCCCTCCAGGCTGCGGTGGGAAGAATACCAGAAACCAGTTCAAGTTTAACTCTGCTTTACTTGGTACCGGCTGATGGCATAACATGACACAGTACAGTTTGGTTTTTAGGGTGTTGTTGCCAACTCATGGTTTCTCTTATGGAGTCTCTAGATGTCTTCTCTTTGTCTTTCAGGGTTTTCTACTCTCTTTCTCTGACTTTCTATCTTTCCCACCTTTGCAGAGCTCACTTGCCAGTCCTACGGTCTGTGTCTAGAAGATAAGGTCTGTGCGTTACCGGTCCGGTATTTTGGGCCCAAAGACTAAAGCCCCCGTCCGCGGAAATCAGCCTGTCCCTTTTAATTTCTTCTAGTGTCCTGAACCGGTTTTTAGCCCTGAGGGATGAGGTGCCTTTGTGGGGCTGTCAGCAACCCGGTCCTGTTGGGCCTGCAGCTCATCGGCTTTGCAGTCAGGGTTGAACTCCTGGCTGCCTCGGCTATCCATGTCGCCGGTGCTCCCTCAACGTGACCAGCTGGCTCCTACCAGCCCTGGCCCGTTGCCTTCTGTCCTGGATCCCCACATAAAGATGGGGTACCCTCCACTCAGCTGGGCTGCCAGGCCTGACCACTCTGTCTGCCTTCCCACCGTCTGAGGTAAACTGTCAACTGTCACTCTTACTCTATCCTAAGCTCTGCACACACCTATCTGGGATCTACCAAGTACTGTTTCCCCCTACTCTAGGTGGTGTGGTCCTACGTGAGTGTAAAAATAAACTCCATAAGATTCAAATCCCAAACTAGCAACTTACAATAATATTACATATAGATAATAAGTGTAATACCAATCTGTGGCACCTAGCCGCAGGGGCGCCACACGTGTATCAAGGTAAACCAAGCAAGAATGTTATAATTTTGAGTTCTCTCCATCCCAATGTCAGCATTGCTTCAGAATCTGCAAAAAATACTCCTGAAACTGTAAAGTTTTATAATGAAACTAAATACGGAGTAGATGTCATGTACTCGGAGATGGCCTGTTCATTCATTTGAAAATACACTCAACTTAGCAGGTATAAATGGATAGTGTACAAGAAGATCACCTAAGAAAACATTTCACGCAAGGCATTTTTGCAAAAGCTCGTTACAGAGTTGGGTGGTCCTTACGTTAGATTTAGGCGAAAGCGTGGCATGTCCGAAGTCACAAATTCTTCTGATGGGATATAAAATTTTGCCAGATAAAACAAAAATGCAAAAAGAATAGATCAGTTGGAAGTTGTATGACTTGCTGTAAATCCTTGTGTGGGTAATGTACTGCCGTAAATGAACGACGATGCCTGAACTGTGAAACAACTTAGACAAATGTTTAGTATGTCAATTCTTACGTACCGTATATACTCGTGTATAAGCCGACTTTTTCAGCCCAAAAATTGGGCTGAAAAGTCCCCCCTCGGCTTATACGCGAGTATATACATGTGTGTGACGGGGACGGGGGCTCTGACTGGGGGCAGGAGGAGGCAGGAGGGGGCTACAGTGACACCGCGCGGTCACGTGGGCCCGGCTCATTAATATGCACGCATCCCCCTGTCCATCCCCGGCAAGGGGATGCAGTGCATATTGCCCCACACAGCCCCTGGCGGCCCCCGGCAGTGGTATACAGCCCCCCCCGCCTAGTACCGGGCCCCCATGCTGCGGATACAGTAGTTCATACATTACCATCTCTCCCTGCAGCGCGCGGCTCCTCCAGTCCCAGCCGGCATCTTCCTGTAGTGTCATGTGACTGGCGCGTCACATGACACTACAGCAACAAGCCGGGCGGGAGATGGAGGAGCCGCGCGCTGCAGGAGATGGTAATGTATGAACTACTGTATGCTGTGCCGCAGCATGTGGGCCCGGTACTAGGCGGGGGGGCTGTATACCACTGCCGGGGCGCTGTATAAACCCCCGGGGGCCTGCTGTATAAACCCCCGGGGGCCTGCTGTATAAACCCCCGGGGGCCTGCTGTATAAACCCCGGGGGCCTGCTGATACCCCTGGGGCCTGCTGAATACCCCTGGGGGCCTGCTGTATACCCCTGGGGGCCTGCTGATACCCCTGGGGGCCTGCTGTATACCCATGGGGGCCTGCTGTATACCCCTGGGGGCCTGTTGATACCCCCTGGGGGCCTGTTGATACCCCTGGGGCCTGCTGATACCCCTGGGGCCTGCTGAATACCCCTGGGGGCCTGCTGTATACCCCTGGGGGCCTGCTGATACCCCTGGGGGGCCTGCTGTATACCCATGGGGGCCTGCTGTATACCCCTGGGGGCCTGTTGATACCCCTGGGGCCTGTTGATACCCCTGGGGCCTGCTGATACCCCTGGGGCCTGCTGAATACCCCTGGGGGCCTGCTTATACCCCTGGGGGCCTGCTGTATACCCTTGGGGGCCTGCTGATACCCATGGGGCCTGCTGTATACCCATGGGGGTCTGCTGTATACCCCTGGGGCCTGCTGAATACCCCTGGGGGCCTGCTTATACGCCTGGGGGCCTGCTGATACCCCCGGGGGCCTGCTGATACCCCCGGGGGCCTGCTGTATACCCCTGGGGGCCTGCTGATACCCCTGGGGGCCTGCTGATACCCCTGGGGGCCTGCTGATACCCATGGGGCCTGCTGTATACCCCTGGGGGCCTGTTGATACCCCTGGGGCCTGCTGATACCCCTGGGGCCTGCTGATACCCCTGGGGCCTGCTGAATACCCCTGGGGGCCTGCTTATACCCCTGGGGGCCTGCTTATATGCCTGGGGGCCTGCTGTATACCACTGGGGGGGCCTGTATACCTTACTGCTGGGGTTGTATACCTGTGCTGGAGTCCACCCTCGGCTTATACGCGAGTCAATAAGTTTTCCCAGTTTTTGGGGGCAAAAGTAGGGGGGTCGGCTTATACACGGGTCGGCTTATACACGAGTATATACGGTACCTCAAAGTTTGTTGTTGTTTCTATGTGTGTACTTTCGAAACTTACAAAATAAGTAAATTCTCAGTTTGAAATCAGATTGCATTTATTACAATGATTGCTTTTGTCAGCCAAGTTGCAATTCAAAAGTCAATTCAAAGCAAAAACAATGTATTCCTTCTCTTCTCTTATGTGTAGTTTAATTTTCAACATGTTGTGTATGCATTTGATCTTACAAAATTAATAATAAATGATTGTAAAACGTCTATTATTGTTTTACTTAGTTTACTTTTGTTTTTTCCTGTAGAAAAATATGAAAATCAGAAAAAAATATTTCAAAGCACTACTGTTGGATCGCACAATAAAAACACATAAGAAAAAATATAATTACCGTATTATTAAAAACCACAAATGAAACTCTACAAATTAAGGAAAATAAGCCAGGAGTGAAAATGACTCCATTCGGTATTTCTAGGGAATCCTACAAAAAATAAGCTGCAATAAGGCTATGTTGATGAAAAATAACAGTTATGGCTCTTTGAAGTGGAGAAAAAATCAAAAACAAAAAATGGAAAATGGCCTGTTAGTCAACGTGTTCAAATTTTATCTCATTGACGTTAAGACAGGGGCGGAACTACCGTGGTGCAGCTGGTGCAGCTGCACCAGGGCCCCGACCAGCTAGGGGGCCCCTGAAGGCTCCAGCAGCGGGTCCTTTCCCCTTTCTGAAATGAGGGCTTCTCCAGCATCATTCAATGTGAGTGGGGTTTCAGCCGCAGCGGGGGGGGGGGAGTGGGTGCATTCGGGTTTCTGAGGTGGTGGTGGCCGCAGGTGTGCCTCTCCAGCATGATTCAATGTGAGTCCCCTTGGGTGGGGGGGTGCTGTCGGGTTTCAGCCGCGCCGCGACCACCCGCTGCATTGTTCTTACATTCAGTCCTGGGGGGGCCGGGGGTGTCGGCGGGTTTCAGCCGCGCCGCGGCCGCCCGCAGCATTGTTCTTACATTCAGTCCCCGGGGGGTTTGGGTGCTGATAGGTTGCAGCGCAGCAGCATTCAGTGAGGCAGAGGGGGTAGTGGCGCTACTTCACTTCCGGCCTCTTCTGTGGAGGCAGGAGAATCACAGATACCCTCTCCCTGAATGAGACGGTGAGCAAGCTCTGGAGGTGACTGAGGGCTCCAGGTAAGAGCCCCAGAGCAGGGCTTTGGTGGGAGGGAAACAATCAGTGACCACAGCACACAAACATGATTGGGGGGGGGGGATTTTGATGCCTCAATGAAGGGACGTTCCTGGGGCCCCAAGAGCCCCCTTTCAGAAGGGGGGCACTGGGAGTGAAACTCAGCTGCATCAAGGAAGGGGGGCCCCTGAGACTCCTAGAGGCCCCCTCCTCTTCCTTAATGCAGCCGAGCTTCTCCCCCAGGACCCCCTAGGGCCCCTTCCTAACTTGATGCAGCCGAGCTTCTCCCTCTGGACCCCACTTCCAAAGGGGGGGTCATGGGGGCCCCAGGACCCCCCTTACTTGATGCAGATGATCTCCCCAAGCTTGGGGATAAGCTTGGATGCATCAAGGAAGGGGGGTCCTGGTCCTGTGCCCCCAGGACCCCCCCTTCGGAGGGTGCGTCCTGGGGGAGAAGCTCGGCTGCATCATGGAAGGGGGGGTCCCTTCCGTGATGCAGCCGAGCTTCTCCCCCAGGCATATAGGGTGAGAAGCAAAGCACTGTGAAGAAAGTAAGCCGCATACAGGGGAGAGCATTACTAAAGAAAGGAGAACATAGGGGTGGCTATCTATGTTGTCCGCACTTCCGTCCCCGTATCCCAGAATGCACTGCGGGGACGGAAGTGTAGCCATCATGGCCAGCACCAGCCACTGGACCCGCTCCCAGCTGCGCATTTCGCCGCCAGCAGCCGCCATGCGCAGTACCAGCCACCGCCACCGGACCGCTCCCCGAAGCCCAGCCAGGCACAGGGGGAGCTCCAACACCCACCATGGAGGCCCCATCTGACCCTATGCTCCTCCATCCTGCACTGACCACCGAGCCTCCATCCTGCACTGACCACCTCAATCCCGGTTCAAGCTTCCATCAACGATGGGTGAGACCGGAAGGGGGTGTGTAGGTGTGTGTCTGTGTGTGTAGGTGTGTGTGTGTCCACTTAGCCGCCCCCTGCATCCTCGCCCTCAGATGTGATAGCATCAGGCACACATCTAGTATATATATATATATATCCTCCTTGAGGCTGTCTTGGGATATATATGTTATACCAGGCTATGCTGGGCTGTATATATTAATTGGAGGCTGTTTTTGGGCTGTATATATTACTTGGAGGCTATGCTAAGCTGCATATATTATCTGGAGGCTGTGCTAGTCTGTATATATTACCTGGAGGCTGTGCTGGGCTGTAGTGTATATGTTACCTGGTGGCTGTGCTGGACTGTATATGTTACTTGTAGGCTGTGCTGGGCTGTATATATTACCTGGCAGCTGTGTTTAGCTGTATATATTACCTGGCGGCTGTGCTGGGCTGTATATATTAACTGACAGCTGTGCTGGGCAGTATATATTACCTGGCAGCTGTGCTGGGCTGTATATATTACCTGGCGGCTGTGCTGGGCTGTATATATCACCTGGAGGCTGTGCTGGACTGTATATATTACCTGGCAGCTATGCTGGGCTGTATGTTTACATTACTTTGTCGCCACTATGAGGGGCGGGGGGGGGTCCCCGAAAAATTTCTTGCATCGGGGCCCACTACAGTCTGGGTCCGCCCCTGTGTTAAGATATAGTATTTGACAGTACAAAGTGGAAGTTCTTATGGCAAATCTTGATTAAAATCAGATTTAGGGAAACATTTATATCAGAAAAGCAATTACATTATAGAGAACCCAGGGCATGACAAGGATTAACACCTATCACAGTCGCCGGATGTTATGGAGTGCAGTGTGAGTCAGGATCAGCTGTAGCTCAAAGCCTATGGTACCTTGTTCTGAGGCTCCATAGACTTTAATCTAGTTAATCAAAGAAATCTGTGGGAACCACTGAACTTTGTTGTACCTGGGAACTTTGAATTCTAATGAGATGGTGAGCAAGGGACAATGTCATATTTTTATTTCGCTATCTTTATTTCTTTCAGGTTTCCATTTGTAGACTACATTGGTACAGTGGATTCTTTGGACTCTCACAGACCTGCATGGAATTTTTTTATTAAATTGATGAAACAGGGAAAGAGTTGGGGATTGTCTTTTCAAATAAAATATTTTTGTGTCTCTTTTTTTTTTTTTCTTTTTACTTACTGGCCTAGTAATAGGGGTGTCTGATAAACACCTGTCCATTGCTAACACCTGGGCTTGATAACAGCTGACACTACACAGCTGACATCATCCCCATCCACAATTAGTTTACTTGGCACTGCACAAGAATAATCAGGCAGTACCAAAGCAAAGCAGTAAAATTGTCTCATATAAGGAGATGAGTTGGCTGCGGGCTGGTATTTTTAGGCTGGGAAGGGCCAAATTATTATGGATTTACCCAGCCTGATAATGTCAGCTATGTTTAACTTTTTAGGTTAAACAAGGCTAAAACCCGCCCTATAGGGCCACATGAAAAGCATACAAGGGTATATGTTTATAATATGTAGGGGCTGTTACATTATATAGCACAAGGATATCTATCTATCTATCTATCTATCTATCTATCTATCTATCGTTTTTAATGGTTGCCTAAAGGGTTATGTCTGGGAAGTTCTTGTAATAGGTCATAAAATGGGCGAGATCTCACCAATGCAAGTCTATAGGTGTGAGAAAAAAAAATCGAATAGCACACACATGGTCCGTGTCCTGTACAATTTTTTTCTTGACCCCAATAATTTTTTTGGGCACATTTTCCCTTTTTTATGTGGACATACACAGCATGCAGTGATTTTTTTTTTTATATCAGCCTGTTTCCAGCTGAAGACAAACTTGCAGATGAACACTGACATATTGCATAACACTGTGGAGAGTGCAATAGAATTTTTTTATCAGATTGCGCTCGCCTATTTTAAACGCAGAAGTATGCTTAAATTTGATACTCATATTTATTCAGAAAAGAAACAAATAATGTGCTAAATTAAAATCCTTCATGGAAGTTTTGGAAGCAGACAAATGCTTAGCAGTTACCTACTGTACATATGATACAAAAAGTGTGGTGAAAAAGCAGGGAGATTCTTGGTGTAGAAGGGTAACATCAGTTTACCTCTTTTTTGGATACACTCTGGCTCCCAAAGCTTCAAAGCCTTTAGGGCATTAAGCATGGGAAATTTAAGGGAATAAGACATGTTTCGCAGGCTGCGGATAATGGTGTAATAAGACAAATAATAATATACAGGTTGCTTTTGGTTTAACTTCACATCAGTTCTGTAAGTATTTGCAACCGAGGCAATTGAGGTGGAAAGAATACACTGAAGAGTCTAGTTTCAAGGGATATACCGTATATACTCGCGTATAAGCCGAATTTTTCAGCCCAAAAATTGGGCTGAAAAGTCTCCCCTCGGCTTATACGCGAGTATATACGGGACCGCCTCACTGTTTGGCGCCCCCACCTCAGCATGGCCCCCCCCCCGCACGCAGCGCTGCGCTCATACATTACCAGCCTGTCAGCTGTCATCCTCCGGTGGCGGATCGCGGCTCCCGGCTCCGGCTTCCATCTTCTTCTGTGTCTTCCTGCATGTCACATGACCGGCCGGCGTCGCGATGACGTCATCGCGATGAGCCCCGGTCACAATGCAGGAAGACACAGAAGAAGATGGAAGCCGGGAGCCGCGATCCACCACCGGAGGATGACAGCTGACAGGCTGGTAATGTATGAGCGCAGCGCTGCGTGCGGGGGATGGGCCATGCTGAGGTGGGGGCGCCAAACAGTGAGGGGGGCCTGGGGCTGCTGTGTACTACCCCTGGGGCTGCTGTGTACTACCCCTGGGGCTGCTGTGTATTACCCCTGGGGCTGCTGTGTACTACCCCTGGGGCTGCTGTGTACTACCCCTGGGGCTGCTGTGTACTACCCCTGGGGCTGCTGTGTATTACCCCTGGGGCTGCTGTGTACTACCCCTGGGGCTGCTGTGTACTACCCCTGGGGCTGCTGTGTACTACCCCTGGGGCTGCTGTGTATACCCCTGGGGCTGCTGTATATACCCCTGGGGCTGCTGTGTACTACCCCTGGGGCTGCTGTGTATACCCCTGGGGCTGCTGTGTACTACCCCTGGGGCTGATGTATATACCCCTGGGGCAGCTGTGTACTACCCCTGGGGCTGCTGTGTACTACCCCTGGGGCTGCTGTGTATTACCCCTGGGGCTGCTGTGTACTACCCCTGGGGCTGCTGTGTACTACCCCTGGGGCTGCTGTGTACTACCCCTGGGCTGCTGTATATACCCCTGGGGCTGCTGTGTACTACCCCTGGGGCTGCTGTGTACTACCCCTGGGGCTGCTGTGTATTACCCCTGGGGCTGCTGTGTACTACCCCTGGGGCTGCTGTGTACTACCCCTGGGGCTGCTGTGTATTACCCCTGGGGCTGCTGTGTACTACCCCTGGGGCTGCTGTGTACTACCCCTGGGGCTGCTATGTATACCCCTGGGGCTGCTGTATATACCCCTGGGGCTGCTGTGTACTACCCCTGGGGCTGCTGTGTATTACCCCTGGGGCTGCTGTGTACTACCCCTGGGGCTGCTGTGTACTACCCCTGGGGCTGCTGTGTATTACCCCTGGGGCTGCTGTGTACTACCCCTGGGGCTGCTGTGTACTACCCCTGGGGCTGCTGTGTACTACCCCTGGGGCTGCTGTGTATACCCCTGGGGCTGCTGTATATACCCCTGGGGCTGCTGTGTACTACCCCTGGGGCTGCTGTGTATACCCCTGGGCTGCTGTGTACTACCCCTGGGGCTGATGTATATACCCCTGGGGCAGCTGTGTACTACCCCTGGGGCTGCTGTGTACTACCCCTGGGGCTGCTGTGTATTACCCCTGGGGCTGCTGTGTACTACCCCTGGGGCTGCTGTGTACTACCCCTGGGGCTGCTGTGTACTACCCCTGGGGCTGCTGTATATACCCCTGGGGCTGCTGTGTACTACCCCTGGGGCTGCTGTGTACTACCCCTGGGGCTGCTGTGTATTACCCCTGGGGCTGCTGTGTACTACCCCTGGGGCTGCTGTGTACTACCCCTGGGGCTGCTGTGTATTACCCCTGGGGCTGCTGTGTACTACCCCTGGGGCTGCTGTGTACTACCCCTGGGGCTGCTATGTATACCCCTGGGGCTGCTGTATATACCCCTGGGGCTGCTGTGTACTACCCCTGGGGCTGCTGTGTATACCCCTGGGGCTGCTGTATATACCCCTGGGGCTGCTGTGTACACCCCTGGGGCTGCTGTGTACACCCCTGGGGCTGCTGTGTATACCCCTGGGGCTGCTGTATATACCTCTGGGGCTGCTGTGTACTACCTAAGGGCTGCTGTATACCACTGGGGCTGCTGTATATACTGATGGGGCCTGCATACCACTGGGGAGGCTGCTGTATACTACCACTGGGGGGGCCTATATACCACACTGCTGGGGCTGTATACCTGTGCTGGGGTCCACCCTCGGCTTATACACGAGTCAATAGGTTTTCCCAGGTTTTGGGGGCAAAAGTAGGGGGGTCGGCTTATACACGGGTCGGCTTATACACGAGTATATACGGTACTTCAAATGTTAGAACTCGCTAAAAAGACATCAGTACTTATCTCTACTTTATAGCAATGTTTTGGAGTAGAATATTGGAGCAATACCCAATGTTTATCCAAGTGAAGTTGAAAGGAGATTTGGCACCTATTGAAAAAGAACACAGTTGAAATATACAGTGTCTTGAAAAAGTATTCATAGCCTGGGTTCACACTTGGTCATCAGTTTTTTCCCTTGTTCTCAATAACTGATCCGTTTTTTTTAGAGAGCTTTTTGACCCTCCTGTGCAGCTCTGCTTTTTTTGGACTTTGTCATTTTTTCCCTAAACAATGCTCTAAAAAACAGATCAGTTTTTTGTGCCATTTTTTGCAGGATCCGTTTTCCCATAGGTCCCCATGTTAAAAAAAAAGGATCCTTTTTTCCTGCACCCAAAGGCTAGGGTCAGACTATCGTTTTTAGCAGATATCACTGACAGCCGTTAAAAATGTAGTCACTTTTTCATCAGCGCATATGAGCTTTTCAGATAAGTATGCAGCGTTTCCCTGTCCACTCTGCTAAAGCGGCTGCTAGTCTGCTTGATGTGTGGCCGGTTACCATGATCAACATCAGGTAACCAAGGACAGCGTTGAGCGGCAGCTGTGCTGAAAAGCGCATGTGCGCTGATGAAAAAATGACTACGTTTTTAGCGGATGTCAGTGACATCTGCTAAAAACGGTAGTCTGACCCTGGCCAAAAATGTGGCTGGTAGCGTTTTTTGAGTCCAGTAAAAAACTGACACCATATCAGTCACACTTAAGTGCAGCATCAATTTTTGGCATCAGTTTTTGGACAAAAAAGAGCAAAAAATTATGTTAATAATGGATCCAAGGCCAATAATGGATTTCGTGTGACTCCAGCCATAGCCTGTGAACTTTTTCTCATTTTTTATGTTTCACTGACAAAATTAAATGTATGTTTTAAGCTTGTATGTGAATCATCACAAAAGTAGCAACTATTTGTGATGTATTAAGGAAATGATACATGGTTTTGTAAATATTTTAAAAATATAAATCTGAAAATGTTCGCATGTATTTGTATTCAACCCCCTGAGTAGAGATGATTGAACCCAAATGGTAAAGTTTGTGGTCTAAAAAATAGTCTGTGCCCAAGTTTGGAGTTTGTGTACTGTTTGTATGCTAATAAAGTTTGTTCAATGGCTGGTTTTCAAAAAAAGAGGGATCCCATACTATTTATTATATTATTTATTTAATCTAAAAAAGCGCCATGGGGTCCCTTCTATTTGTGATAACCAGCCAAGGTAAAGCAGACACCTGAGGGTTGGTATTATTAGGGTGGGAAGGTCTATGGTTATTTGACTCTTCACAGCCTAAATAAACCAGCCAACAGCTTCCCAGAAGTGGTGTAACCATTAGATCCACCAATTATGATGCTTTGCCTGGCAATTCCCAATTGCCCAGGTGCATTGGCAACCAGGCTAAAACTTTTAGGGTTGATGTGAGCTGTGTAGTGTCAGTTGGCATCAAGCCCTGGTGTTAGTAATGAATAGACGTCTACCAGAGACTCACATTAGTAACACGGTATGTGTAGGAATAGACTAGCCATGTCAATGTATTGCTGAATTTGTCTTCTAAATACCTACCTCTCCATATAATTAGTTTTGGGGATGAAATCCTGCTAACAGTTTTCCTTTAAATAACTAACAAAATGTCATTAAAAGAGTATATGAACCACTACATTTTATATTTGCAATTATTTTCTGTTACATATCATAATTTTTCAGTTGTTTTTTTTCAGTCAATTTGACTCTCCAGATAATGATGTATGCTATTGCTTTTTGAGTACTGTTTATTGTATTTACCTGTCAAAATAAAATGTGAAAAAGAAGGTATTGATTTATTGTCGTATAGAAACATACAAATTGGCAGCGAAGAACCATTTTGTTAAATTAGTCTGCCATTTTCCTTGCTCACTACAAAACCATGCACTTTACTAAATTACTTTTATTAGGTTCGTTCTTTTAAATAAATTATTTCACTGTCTTTACATCCCGCTGCTATTACTGATCACGTTCTTATGTACTCTGTGATCATGTACTTTAGCACATAACCTAATCTACCCACTTTAAAGTTAAAGAAAAACATTATGAATCATGACATGTTTTTTTCATCTGAAATAAAATTAATTACTGCTCAATAAAGCTAATATTTTAATGTAGAAAATGCATGACCCTTTCTGGTATGAAGTGAGCTCAATAATGAGGAAAACAGAAGCAGCTGTTTTAGGAGCAAAAAGTAATTATTAAAAAATGCGTTTTATTAATTGTTTTTAAAGTGATCTCTAGAAATAAGTTATCCTATATGGCTGGCATTTTTCCATTTGATACTTTTTTACTGCAAATAGGTGATTGGCGGCAGAAATATGGTTACTACAAAGATGGAGGCCCTGATTCATCAAAAATTATACTCTAAAATTTTTGTGGAATTTTTGGCCAAGCCTTTTTTACATGAGGCTTCACAAAAGGCTTGCGATTCTTGGCATTTTTATGCCAAAATTGCCCTGGAACAACAAAGTGAGAGGTGTTTCTAGTTGCTTGATACTGGGATACCAAATTCATGACTTTTGGTAGGTGTACCTTACACTATAAAACTTTTTTAACGTCCATGACTGGATTAAGATTTGAGGCAAGTCACAAACAAAGAGGCATGCCACTTTGCATCTTGCCTGATTTGTTAAGAGTTTGGTACCTTTCAAGTAAATATGTCAGCATGTTTTTGTTATTTAATCCGAGATAAGAATAATGTACATGGGAGCAGAGAGCCTGACTCGATGGATGTCCCACTTGCTCAGCAGCTTGCTTTACTTTTGGTACAATTACTGTTTTATAAGTAGGAGATTATCACTAAAGAGCTGTGTGCATGGTGCCAGGCAGTCCAGCAAATCTATGTAACCCTGCCTCCACCACTGACTATAAATCAGACTATACAGTGTACAAAGGAAGCTGCAAACTAGAGGCTTGGTTGAGGTGGTATATAGATGAGCATACTTACCACTGCTACATCTACAGCAGACAAAACAGGGATTCTATCAAAACTGCATCAAGTAATCAATAAGTAATACATATCTGGAATCAGGCTCTCTGTCCCCACATCATGCTGGTGTCAGTTTTCATAGCAATAACCTGCTGACAGGTTAAAAAAGATTGCCCAGTCCAAATCCACAAGTCTGCAGACTGTGGATCCTTACAACAGGCGTTCAGCGTGTTATGCATCTTTGCTAGTGTCAGATCCTGGAATTGCAGTCACGTGAGTATTTGTATAAGATATTCGTACTCACCAGCCAGAATCTGACTAGACTCTTTCCAACCTCATTCAATATAATTGCATTTGCATTGAGTGTGCCAGAAACAGTCTACTGAGATTCTTGCTGGGAGTATGCATATCTCTGCCCTACAACTAACCTACATCTCTGCCCTTCACCTCGTCAATCAGACCTACTTCATCACCCTGATCTCCTCACTATCCGACAATCCAAAAAAACTCTGTGACACCTTTCACTCTCTCCTCAGTAATATAGTGCAGGCCCCTATCACTGACCTCTGTGCTGATGATCTGGCTTCTTTACAGAAAAAATAGAAATCATCCACCAGGAAATCAGCTCCCAACCTCCAAGCACTGTTACTCTGATCTCCCCCCTCTCCACATCTCTTCTAGCTCACTCTTCTCATTTGACCTAGTCACAGAAGTAGTGTCCTGGCTCCTCTCATCCTCTCATCCTATTACATGTACCACTGACCCCATTCCTCACACCTACACCTAGTCTCTCTCTCCGGTCATCACTACTGTGACGGGATGTGTGACAGAGCAGGAAGGGACACCAGGCCGATGATCAATCAAATGAGATTTATTGAACAGGGAAAATGAAACCGCACAAATGAAGACAATTCTGCCGAGTCTTTCAGAAGTACACAACCAAGGAGCAGTTCCGGGGGCATCACCCGGCAATCCTGATGCCAGGTTAACGTAAGAAATAGTCCAGATCTTACCTCAGCTAAGATCTCAGTCTCTTCCACCTCCGCCTTTCAACTAGCTAACTGATCCTAAACATGAGTATTGTCTGGACTCCTGGGATCAGCCCATGTATAGGGGGGTTCACACCTACTATTGAATGGTTTGCTCTAGTCAGAAGATTCTAGTAGCTTCTGGCTCCATTCTGTCTAGCAATTTGTATATTGGCTGGGTCCCAGGCGGAGAAGAGCAAATACACAATCTGCCACCAGAAGTAGTACATGGGGGATGGACACAGGTTACATTAAAATACATGAAATTGCATAGGATGCATGAATACAGGACAGAGAAAAGTATCTTCCTCTCTATTGGTATCTTCCTCTGTCCCTTCAAACACTCTATCGTAACTCCATTATTAAAGAAAAAGTCTCTTAACCCATCCTGCACAAATATCTACAGACAAGTCTCCAATCTCCCCTTGGCTGGGGTCACACATAGAAGTCCGTTTTTGGAAGTGATTTTCATCACCAATCCGTTTTTTATAGGGTGCTTTTTGAGCCTCCTGCACCCCTGAACGTTTTTGGACTTAGTCATTTTTTCATTAAAAACGCATATGCGTTAACGCATGCATTAACGCAGGTGCCTACATGTGCCATGCGTTAACGCATGCGTTTCCCATAGGGCCCCATGTTAAAAAAATGCATGCGTTTTTTAACTGATGCCAAAAACGTTGCTAGCAACGTTTTTGGCTCAAAAACGGACAGAGCAATGTTTTGAGGTCCAGAAAAATACAGACAGGGTGTTTATTACATCCAATCCGTTTTTCTGTCAGTTTTTGGACTTAGAAAAAAAAATGACAAAAATGAAGCCAAAAACGGACCAAGAGCTCATGTGTGACCCCAGCCTTTCATACCTAAAATCTTGGAGCGCCTGGTCTACTTCTGCCTCACCCGTTACCTCACCACTCACTCTCTTCTAGATCAATTACAGTCTGGTTTCCGCCCCCTACACTCTACAGAAACTGTCCTCCTCAATGTGAGCAATGACCTTCTGTTGACAAAATGTAATGGTGACTACTCTCTACTTATTATTAATATTTATTTAAAGAGCACCATTGATTCCATGGTGCTGTACATGAGAAAGGATTACATACAAACAAGTTAAAAATACAATGAACAAACTAACAGTGACAGACCGATACAGAGGGGAGAGAGGACCCTGCCCTTACGGGCTTACATTCTACAGGTCAGTGGGGAGGGAGACAGTAGGTTGGGTCAGTTCTGGTGGTGGAGCGCCGGGTTCAATGGTGGTGGAGCGCTGAGTCTGATGGTGGTGGAGAACCAGGCCAAGTGGTATTGGAGCACAGGGTCCAGTGGTGGTGAGGTAGCATTGTGGTCATTGCAGGCTGTAGGTTGTTCTGAAAAGATGTATTTTCAGGTTCCGCTTTAAGGTTCCGAATGTGGGTGACAGTCGGATGTTTTGGGGTGCAAAATTCCAGAGAATGGGGGAGATGTTAGATGAGGAATGTACAAGTGTGGAGGAAAGAAGGAGGTCTTGGGAGGATCGAATATTACGAGTTGGATGATATCGGGAGATTAGTTCAGACGTATATGAGGGGGACAGCTTTGTAAGTCAGTGTTAGTAGTTTGAATTGAATACGTTGGTGAATTGGGAACCAGTGGAGGCATTTGCAGAGGGGAGAAGTGGGGGAATAGCAAGGAGTGAAGTGGATTATTTGGGCAGAAGAGTTAAGGACAGATTGGAGAGATGCAAGAGTGTTAGCAGGGAGGCCGCAGAGGAGGAGGTTGCAGTCGTCGAAACGGGAGATTATGAGGACATGCACTAGTAGTTTAGTAGATTGAGGGTTGAGGAAGGGACAGATTCTGGAAATGTTTTTGAGTTGGAAGTGGCAGGAGGTGGCAAGGGCTTGGATGTGCAGTTTGAAGGACAGGACAGAGTCAAGGGTTACTCCGAGGCAACAAAATTCAGGTACAGGGCAAAGTGTGATGTCATTTATTGTGATAGATAGATGTGGTAAGGAAGGTGTGAGAGATGCAGGAAAGATGATGAGTTCAGTTTTGTCTACATTGAGTTTTAGAAAGTGAGAGGAGAAGAAGGAGGATATGGCTGATAGACACTCCGGGATTTTGGACAGGGTAGAGGTGACATCTGAGCCAGAGAGATAGATCTGAGTGTCATCAGCATACAAGTGATATTGGAAGCTATGGGACTTTATGATTTTTCCTAGACCAAGGGTATAGATTGAAAAATGGAGGGGCCCCAGGACAGAGCCTTGAGGGACCCCAACAGAGAGGGGATGGGGCAAAGAGGTCGTGTGGGAGTGGGAGAGGATAAATGTGCAGTTGGAAAGGTAGGAAAAGATCCAGCAGAGGGCAAGGTCAGTGATGACAATGGAAGAGAGGATCTGTAATAGGAGACAGTGGTCGACTGTGTCGAATGCAGAGGACAGGTCTAGAAGGATATGGACAGAGAAATGTTTGTTAGCTTTGGCTGTGAGTAAGTCATTAGTAATTTTGGTCAGGGCAGTTTCAGTGGATTGGTGGGGACAGAAGCAGGATTGTCGGTTGTCAAAGAGAGAGTTGGATGAAAGGTGGGATGAGAGTACAGTGTGGACATGTTTTTCAAGAACTTTGGAAGCGAACGGGAGCAGGGATATGGGCCGGTAGCTGGATGTAGAAGTGTGGTCGAGAGATGGCTTCTTTACGATAGGTGTAATTGTTGCATGTTTGAAAGCAGAAGGAAAGGTACCAGAAGTCACTGATAGGTTGAAGAGGTGGCTTAAGGCTAGGATACGTGTGGTGGTGAGGTTGGGAAGGAAGTGGTATGGAATGGAATCCAGTGTACAGGTGGTGAGGTGTGATCTGGAGAGGAGGTGTGCAAGTTCTCCTTCAGTGATGGAGGGGAGGAGGGTTAGTGGGGGAGGGGAGTGGTCTGGAATACATGGGGGTTGTGGTGGTTGGGTCACAAAGACTTGTCTAATCTGTTCAATCTTGTTGGTGAAGTATGTTTCAAAGCCTTCTGCAGAGATACAAGAATTAGGAGGGAGCAGTGGGGGACGGAGGAGGCAATTAAATGTGTTGAATAACTGCCTGGTATGTGTAACAAAGAGGATAAGAGAGTAATGAAGTAATTCTGTTTAGTGGTGGTGAGTGTTGACTTGAATTTGTGAAGTGCGTGTTTGAATGCTGTGTAGTCTTCTTGTGAATGTGTTTTCTTCCAGCGCCGCTCTGCAACCCTAGATGCTCACCGCAGATTTTTAGTGGCGTCTGTGTGCCAGGATTGTCTGTTGATTTGTCGTATTCTGCCTTGAACGAGTGGGTAGCTGCATCAATAGCTGATGTGAGTGTAGAGTTGTAGAAAGCTGTGGCATTATCTGTGTCCTGGAGTGAGGATATGGATAATAGCGGTAAAATGGTGTTGGAGAGTGTATGAGCATCAAGATGTGTGAAGTTTCTTCAAGGGTGTGCGAGTTGGTGGACATGGGTGGCAGGTGAGGAGGACAAGGATCAGAAAGTGAGTAGATGGTGGTCAGAAAGGGGAGAGGGGAGGTTGTGGGATTATTTAGGGAGCAGAGGCAGGTAAAGATGAGGTCTAGTGTATGTCCGTCTGTGTGGGTAAGTGTGGTGGATCATTGAGAGAGGCCAAAGGATGTAGCAAGTGACAGGAGTTTGGAGGCTGTTGACTGGTGGGTGTCAATGGGGATTTTGAAGTTGCCCATTATGATGTTTGGAATGTCAGCAGAAAGAACGTATAGGAGCCATATGGAGAATTGGTCAAAGAAGGCAGTGGTTGGGCCTGAGGGTTGATAAATGATGGCCAGTTGGAGGTTGGAGGGAGGGTAGATACGGACAGAGTGCGCTTTGACAGATGAGAGGATATGGGAGGGAGGAGGAGGAAATGGGTTGGAGGTGCAGTTGCTTGAAAGAAGAAGACCCACTCCTCCACCATGTTTGTTTCCAGTGTGAGGTGAGTGGGAGAAATGAAGTCCACCCTAACACAGTGCAGCAGGGGAGGCCATGTCAGAGGGTGTCAGCCATGTTTCTGTGAGGCCCAGGAAGGATAGTCTGCAAGACGTAAAGATGTCGTGAATGAAGTGGAGTTTATTACAGATGGAACGGGCATTCCAGAGGGCTTCAGAGAGATGGGGCGGTGGAGAGGGAATCAGTGAAATGGGTTTTATATTTAAAAGATTGTGGCTTTCTCTTGCAGATATGGGGTAATAAGAGGGAGGAATAGTGGCTAATGTTGGCTGTGGAGATCTCAGATTGGGAGACCTGTCGCCAGCGGATACGAGAAGCAAAGAGAGGGCAAGAAGGTGGGAAAATAAGAGTGGCCAGCTAGTGTTGTGTTTCTGCTGGAGGGGTGTGAGATTGAGAAGCAGGTCAGCAGAGGAGCTCAGGTGGGTGGGTAAGAGGGATGGTGAGATAAATAATTTGTGTTGGGAATGATGGAGTTTGGGGGTAGTGAAAGAGGGAAAGGATTAGTGAAGCAATTATTGTTAGGGCATAAGTAAGCATGGTGAAAGTGATAGTGAGAGAGCGAAGTATTAGAGACAGTCAGCAGATGGGTATAGCTGATACCACCTGGTTTCCTCTGGAATATCTCTGTACCCACTTATTGAAATCCCATTTTGTGAAATCACACAGGTCAATGCACACAGGCCTGCCCTAACTAATTTATAACTCTAAGGGTGTGCAGAGAATGAAAAGGAGGGAGGGGTCATAGGAGGGAGACAGGACACAACACACCAGGGGAGAATTAACAGATTGCTGGTAATAGAAGTATTTGGGGGCAAGTCAGCAGGAGGGAGAGACACTAGCAGGATGGAAGAATATGGATATGTGTAAGTTACAAAGCAGATGGGGGAATATTGAATGAAGAAATATGACATACCATAAGACATATGTAAGGCACATAAAGATGGGATGCAGGAGAAATTAAATACAGCAGCGGTACAATGAATTCATACCATAAAACATATGTAAGGCACATAGAGATGGAACTATTCTTCTTGACCTTTCTGTAGCTTTTGACACTGTTGACCACCATCACTTATTCGCTACGCTCCACTCACTCAACATAAAGGACACCACTCTCCTGGTTCTCTTATTATTTTTCTGACTACTCCTTTAGTGTATCTTTTGCTTACACCGCTTCCTTTCCTATTCCCCTCACTATTGGGGTCCCTCAGGGTTCAGTCCTTGGTCCTCTTCTCTCTCTACACAGCTCCTATTGGACAGACCATGAGCAGTTTTGGCTTCGAGTAACATTTTTGCTCTGATGAAACAAAAGGGGAGAAGGAGGAGTGCTCCTAGTGTAATCCTGGTGGTGTGATGGGGGAAAGAGGGGAGTGGAGTGCTCACCTGAGTGGGTTATGCAGCCAGCAAACCCAGTGGAAAGGTGATAACCGTTGCTGTGCGCGGCGCGATGGCGTCAATCTTCCTGGTTGCTGAGAGAGCCTGGTCACATGGGAAGTCACATGCTCTGATGTCACCAAAGGTCCTTGACTCCTCAGCGTTAGTGATTACAAAGCGCTTCCTCGATTATGCAGCACTCACCGCTCGCCCAGGGGCGCATTTCATGTGAAAAAAGGAGGTGAATAGCGGTAACTGGGGCGCTCAGGAGGAGGCATATGGAATTATAAGTTATAATACTTTCCTTTACTGCATGGTAACATGGTGGTAACAAAGTGCTCAGATTACCAAGGTCCTCACAACGTGTTTCAGCGGCAGGCTCCACCTTCATCAGGTGTGACCTCAGATGTTATCCATGGGCTTTTATAGGATATGGCCCTAATGGCCTCAAGTTAATCCTAGCATCACTAGTTTAACCCTTAAGGAAGACAAAACAGTGTGCTAATAGTACATAATGCACATCAAGAAAAGGGGAGCGTGACATTAGAAGCTTTAGTTTCACAACACAACAATCTTTATTATATTAATAAAAAAAAAATGTCCAAACAATATTTTTACTAAAAAGTATATGCATGTATAAATATGTATGTGTATATCATCCATTTTTTAGAAACAGGATAACAAGGACTTTTTCTAAAAAAAAACGAGGGTACTTAATAAGGAACTCTTCTGAAGAGAAAAAAAAAATTCTTTTAAAATTTTTCTTTTAAAATTACTGTCATAATAACAATAACGCCAAATGAAGGAAACTCCTTTTCATCACATCTCATCAAACACACCATTAAATTAAAATAACTTTTCATGTTTCAGATTAAGACCTTCTGGGCGCAAGCACCCCATTTTAAAAATCCAAAATCCAATAATTCTCTCTATTAACAAGGCGCCATAGGGGCCTTTCACATCAGCGTTTTTCGTAATTCGCGGCAGATGCGGTGAAAAAACCGCATCTGCCGCGTTTGCCGCATAACCGTTCCACTTGCGGCGCGGTTGCGGTTTTTCCCATAGGAAGTATAGGGGGACTTGCGGCAGATGCGGCAAGTGCGGTTTTGCACTTGCGGCAGGTGCGGCAGCGAAAAAAACCGCGGTCAGCCAAAAATGACCTCCGTTTTGTCATAGGACATCACGTTTTCTGACAATTTAAGTAACTATGTTAAATAAGATAATACCGGGGGCGGAGCCTAGCGCATGGAGGAGTGAGACGCACTGAAACGGAGCTCCGTGGCGCCGCTGCTAATTCCAGCTATCATCTGCGGATCCCGTCACCTAATCTTTCTGGGAAAGACAAGAAGACCCTCAGGGAGCCTTGGACCTGAGGATGGGGGGTCGCAGGGCAGAATGGACCACTATCTGAAGTCCGGAGCGATCCCTGTCCCGGATCGCTCGGCTTCTAAGATGGCGTCCGCCCGCTCTCAGCACGAGGCGGGGGGATGGGGGGAGAGGGAGAAAGGAGGCGCGAATCGCTTCGCAGCCCTCAATGGCACCCAAGAAGAAGACTCAGACTGCCCAGACTCTCCAGAAGCCTTACCAGGGGGTGAATTAGGAGATTATTTAAAGAATCTCCCAACCAAGGGCGATTTAGAGCGGTTTGTTCACCGCATAGAAAATACTTATAGAGAAGAGATGGCGGCGCTGAGACAGGAGGTCACCTCCAGAGTGGAGGAGGTGGAGAAAGCCCAAGAGACAGTGCTGGATGAACTACAAGCACATAGGGCAATGTTGATTTCACACTCAGCCCTCTTAGAGGAACTGGCATACTCTCAGGAGGACTTGGAGAATCGCAATCGTCGCAACAATATAAGGATAAGAGGATTGCCTGAATCCATCCCTGCTTTGGAGCTTGCTAACACAGTCCAGGGGCTGTTTAGACAGGTCCTAGGTGATAAACAGGGTCCCCACATTGAACTAGATCGAGTGCATCGAGCCCTGATACCAAGACCACAGCAGGATACCAGACCGCGAGATGTGATCTGCCGGGGGCCTTTTTATGCAATGAAAGAGACTATTCTATCTGCGGCCAGACAAAAGGAAAAGGTACTGTACTTGAATTCTCCCATAATATTCCTACAGGATCTATCCCGCCGCACACTCCAACAGCGTCGAGGTTTACGGCCACTCCTGGAGGTGCTGAGGGAGACAGAGATAAAATACCACTGGGGATTCCCATTCCAGCTTTTCGCATCGCATGAGGGCCGCTCGACGTCTTTCAGGAAACTGGTGGATCTCTCTGCGTTCTGTAAGTCCTTGGACATACCGGAGATGGCCCTGCCTGACTGGTCCATGCTCCCTCACCTGCCGCCTGCTCCTGTGAGATGGCAGGGGGTACGACGCCAGCGTTCACCCAGGAGCCCACCTGCCTGAAGAGGAAGGAGGTGGTTCGTGACCTATATGACTCTCTTCTTTTCTGATTTCGTGCTTCCCTGCCATGTTGTGGGCGGCCTGACTATGGGGATCCTGTCTGATGCCTTATGGGACTGGGACAGATTGAGAGGCCCCTAATGCCACCTGGCTGTCGCCCTTGGACAGAAGTTAATATTCTGACACTTGGGAGAGGATGCCAAACCTCCTCCTTTCTACTAGTGCCTCTATTTTTCTTTTTGGATTTTTCTTTTTGGATTTTTTTCTTTAGATTTTTATTAGATTTTTCTCTGTACCTTATGCTATCATTTTCCCCTTATTTTATTTTCACCTGCCTCTTTTCCTTATATCATACCGACTTCTTTATTCTCTTCTTACTATTTCCTATACTGATAACTAGGAGCTTCTTGCATTTTCCCCCCTGCTTTCGCTCCATTTGTTATAATCTGCTCTGGGCCTTTCCCCTCATATTCTGGTGTTCCTTTCTCTTTTCTCCTCTTCCCTACATCCTTCTAATTTCTTGCTCTTCCCTAATCTACACTCTCTTTCTTATTTCTCCTATGTGATACTCTTCCCTGCTCCTTCCCTTGCCCACCATGTGCCTCTCCCATTAGACATTTGGCCTCTATTTTATTGCTGAAGTTCTGGCGGCGCCTGGGGGTGGTGGGGGGGATGTGTCGGGATTTAATTTTGAGACTTTCTGGGAGTATATATGCTAGGTGTCTGTTTCTACATTTTCTTAGTCTTACATTGAAGTGCTGGACTATAGTTAACTAATATTACATAATTGTTTTTGGTGGCGTTGCGGAGGGACGGACGCTCAAGGCACACCATCCATACCCCCAGTGCTGGATGGCATTTGTCACCCATAGCCGCACGCAAAACCGCATCGAATGGTGCCCCTTTTTGGTAAATGTTTATATGTTCATATATATATATGTTGTTTTTCTACTTTTTCCTGACATACATACCTATCCCCGTCCCTGTACCTATCCCCAGGCCGAGTGTCCAGATAGAAAGTGCTCAAGGACTGCTTGCTCACCTTGATATATATGGCTACGCTTAGATGTTGTTCATTTAACACCAATGGTCTCAATAAACCAGAAAGGAGAAGGCAGATCTGTTACTCGTTTCATAAAGCTAGAATACATGTCTTAATGCTTCAAGAGACCCATTTTCGCTCCGATAAAGTTCCTAAATGTGAAAATAGGGATTATCCCCTATGGTTTCATAGTACATTTTCTGGTTCTAAGAAGAGAGGTGTCTCGGTGGCGTTTCACCGTTCCTGCACTCCTCAAATAGAGGCCCAGGAGGTCGACCCGGGGGGCCGTTTTGTGTTCCTAAAGGTGAATATCTCTGATCATACATTCATCATTGCCAATGTGTATTTTCCTAATAGGAAACAACTGAGATTTGCAGCGTGCTTGAGGAGACGCCTGGAGACATTTGCCGGCTCGGTCCCGATCATCATGGGAGGAGATTTTAATTATCCTGCAGATCCGATGGTCGATACGTCGACTGGTAAGTCTTTCCAACCTGCGCCATCTCTTCACCACCTGAATAAACAGTGGGACGGGGTTCAACTGGTGGACGTGTGGAGAATACTCCACCCTGACATAAAGGACTACACATTCTTCTCACATGCCCACCTGACATATAGTAGGATTGATAGGCTTTACATATCACATTCATTGCTGGACCGGGGGGGTGACGGCAGACGTGGGTTCTATACTTTGGTCAGATCATGCCCCAGTATATCTTAAATTGACAATTTCTCCATTCCAGAAGAGTGACTTTACTTGGAGGCTGAATGAAACTTTGCTGGCTGATCAGGCGTGTCACTCGGATCTTCAGTCTACAATTAAGAACTTCATGACAGATCATGCCTTGGACCCGACTCCTAGCCCAGTGAAATGGGAGGCCTTAAAAAGCGTTCTGCGGGGGGTGCTTATTGCTCATGGTGCCCGTCTCAAAAACAAAGGTCGCGTAAAGTCGCAGACCTGCTTACTCAGATAGCTGAGCTGGAGTCAAAACATAAGGCTGACCGAACTCCACAGGATCTTTCCCTTTTATCTACCGCAAGACACAAACTCTTATCTATTCTAGATCTGAAGGATAAGATGAATAGGGATTGGACTAGGTCTCGATTTTATTTATCGGGATACAAGAGTGGGAGGTTATTGGCTAGGACCCTTCACCCCAGATTCCCCTGAACGTTTATACCTCGCATTCGAGATTCAGGGGGCACGATGCTACATAAAACTGGTGATATCCTAAATAGATTTAGAGATTTATATTCCTCACTATATAATTTGGAAGCCCCCTGAGCTTCTGAGGGAGATTTTTTGGATTACATTCAGGGGGCTGGTTTACCTCGATTCCCTGTGGAGACCGGGGATCGGCTGGCTGCTGACTTCACCCTGGAGGAAATTGAGGCCGGGATCGGGGACATGAAGAGTCCGGGGCCCGACGGTTACACCGCGGGTTTTTACAAAAAATACGCGGACCTCCTGGGACCGATATTTTTATTGGTATGTAATGACATTTCCTCGGGAGGTTCTTTCCCGGCTCAAGCACTTATGGCCCACGTGGTTGTTTTGCACAAACCCGGAAAGGATGTGGCGTCTTGTGGAAACTACAGGCCCATTTCACTAATTAACTTAGATATAAAACTATATTCCAAATTGGTGGCGAACAGACTTAAACATTTGCTCCCCGGAGTGATCCACGGGGACCAGGTGGGGTTTGTCCCTGGCAGGGAGGCCAGGGAACACGATTAGATCCGTGTCCTTGATTGACGCGGCCCGAGGACGGTCTATACTCATGTGCATTCTGTCAGTAGACGCCGAGAAAGCGTTTGATAGGGTGCACTGGGGATTTATGTTTACCACCTTACGCTATATAGGGGTTGGCGAGACCATGCTTCACCGTATTAAGGCTCTCTATACTCATCCAACGGCGTGTCTAAGAATCAATAGCGCCCTGTCAGACCCCTTTCCGATTTACAATGGCACACGTCAGGGTGCCCATTGTCCCCCCTGCTTTACATTCTCTGCATGGAGGCCCTGGCGTGTGCCCTGAGGGCTGATCCATCGATACAGGGTCTCGTAGTGGGACAGAGAGAACATAAGATTGCCTTATTCGCAGATGACTTGCTTATTTACATCACAAATCCACTAATATCCCTCCCTCATATACTTGAGAATCTGGAGGTATTTGGTGGACTGAGTAACTTTAAGATTAACCCCTCAAAATCCGAAATGCTTAACGTAACCCTGTCAGGACTAGTGGTGTCACTCCTGGCCAGGGAATATCCCTTTAGATGGAAGGAGGGATCTTTGGGATACTTGGGGATAAGATTGTCGGGGACCCCTCACTTCTGTTCGTACATAATTATATGCCCTTGTTATTACTGTTAGAATCAGACTTAACCAGATGGAATAAATTACCGTTGACATGGCTAGGAAGATTACACGCGTTACGCATGGACATTCTTCCACGTCTTTTGTACCATTTTCAAACCATACCGATCCATTTGCCAGCCTCTTTTTTCTCCAGGTTGAAGCAGAGGTGGACCCGCTTTCTATGGGCGCATGGCCGCCCGAGAATTTCCTTTAAGACTCTCAGTAGGAAAATTGCTCATGGTGGATTGGGCCTACCTGCCTTCTGGATCTTTTCGGGCGGGGGTGGTTGGGTTAACGTGAAGAGGGGGAGACTTGGCTCTGATCCTTTAGCGTGGATTAGGTCTTTGAATTCACGAGGACGAGAAACCCGATCCTTCTTATCTGTGCAACTACAAGATTCCTTTAGGGGACAGGTCCGCTCTCTGCATCTTACAACTAACCCGGGCCCAATGACTTCCCTGTTTGGTAATCCATCGTTTCCAGTGGAGCCGAGTTGTACCTCTTTTCTGGGTTTCACTAAAACGTCTTACCCGACTCTTAGAGACTGCGTCTCCCAGACTGGAATTCGGCCACTAGAGGACCTTTCCAACGAGACACCTACATCTCAAGGGACCTGGTTTCAATATGCTAGACTATGCAGCTATTTGAGATCCCTGCCGTTCTCATCTCTTAATAGACCATTGACGAATTTTGAACAGTTATGTATTAAAAGGACATCTGTGCCACATGCTATCTCAGTGCTCTACAACATATTTCATATAGATAGGAACACAGACTTAAGGGACAGACCAAACTTTGAGAAGAGGTGGGAGAAAGATCAAGACAGAACATTACCTATCCTTGACTGGGAAAAAATCTACGTGTCCACGTATGGGGCATCCCTCTCTGCTCTTTCTGAGGAGAGAAATTATAAGGTGGTGGCGAGATGGTATAGGTGTCCTGCTGACGTGCACCGGGTGTTTCCGGACGTCTCGGACCGTTGCTGGCAATGTCTGGAGGAGGTGGGATCATATACCCATGTGTGGTGGGGATGTCCATTGATATCCCTCTTTTGGAGGGATGTGAATGACCTTTACACCCGGGTAACAGCATGCCAGATAACATTCACCATGGAACTAGCTCTCCTAAACCTCCATCCTATGTCCATCAAGGGCTTTAAGAAGGGCCTGCTGAAATTCTTCTTAACGTCGGCCAGGCGTCTTATACCTCGATGGTGGAAGAAACCTAGACGTCCCTCGAGGTGGGAGTTGGTGGCTGAACTTAATGAGGTGTGCAGGATGGAGAAATTGGCATCTTATGCTTCACGAGACTCTAACTGTCTAGATAGACACTGTGAGCGATGAACCTCCTGGCTCTTATATAGGGATTCTACAGATCTTGAATCCTGGGTTTCATTTGTAGAATGAAATCATAGATATTCAGCAGTCGATGATATACCCGACTGGGCAAGGCTATAACCTTGACTCAATTCAATTATGAGATACTCGGCAATCCTGTTCCTCTCCCTCTTTCCGTCCCTCCCCTGAACCCCCTTTTTGCTTTGGTTCTTACCCATGTTTTCTTAACCCTAAAGGTTATCTGAGATTTTATGAGCAGCTTGGCTAATTAGCCACATAGACTGTGATAGTTATCAGTTTAGAGTTCGAATATGCCTATTGATGCCTTGGATGTTTTTATAAGTAAGACAGACCAGTATATTTCGTTATGTTAAAAGACGTTGCTAGTAGAACAATCACGTATTGACTGTCATACCCTGTGAAATGTATCTGTAATTTGAAGATGACCTGTTTATGTTGAAAAAGAATAAAAAGTGATTTACAAAAAAAATAAATAAGACAATACCTCAAAATAAATGAAAATAGACTCAAAATTAATTTTTATTACAAATATTTCATGAAAATCATTTTTTTTAACTGCAACGAGCTCACTAACACACACTAAAATCGATTCTTCTTCCCTGTGAGGCTTCTCTTGGTACATTTACGCTTGTGAGTAGCATCTGTAATGTCTCTCTGAAGAGTCCAACAGTAGTCTGCCATTATGTAATGCTCCATCTTCCCTGGTATCTTCTTGCCATCTCTTTAATGTCCTGGTGGAATCATTCACCTTGCTCTTCACTCACAGCTCCCAAATTTTCAGGAAAGTTGTCAAGGTGGGAATGGAGGAAATGCACTTTCAAACTCATCAGGCAACCTAAAGCTTGAAATGCTTTCAGCATTCGACTGATGATTTCTTTGTAGTCAGGGTCTTTGTTATTGCCTAACAATTTCTCTACGACCTCTTTAAATGCAATCCACCCTTCTTTTTGAGGATGCGTCATGGTATTGATAAACTCTTGATCAGCTATAAATCTTCTAATGTCTGGTCCAACGAACACACCTTCCTTCAATTTTACCTACGAGAGGCCTGGAAACTTGGCGACCAAGTATTTGAAGCATTCTCCATCTATTGGAAGTGATTTTACGAATTGCTTCATCAATCCCAATTTGATGTGGAGAGGTGGCAGAAGAACTTTATGGGGAGTAACCAAAGTTTCTTTGAGGACATTTTTTTCACCAACTGTGAGCACCCACGGCTGCCAATTCTTCTTGGTCCAGTGATTTTGTCAGTCTCGACTGTCTAGACACAGAAAACAAGGGTATTTGGTGTACCCAGCTTGTTGCCCGAGCAGCTTGCACAAGACTTTCAAATCCCCGCACACTTGCCAACTGTGGTCTTCATATTAAAGTTTACGAAGAGCCAATTCCAAGTTCTCATAGGTTTCCTTGAGGTGTACGGAATGATCTACAGGGATGAAAGCATAAAAACCGCCGTTGTGGAGTAAAACTGCTTTGAGATTTCTTTTTGAAGAATCTATAAAAAGACGCCATTGCACTGAATCATATTGGATTTTGAATTGACCCATCAAACCTTTGACATCGATGCAATAAACCAACTTATCTTCCTGGGCAAAGTAAGGAACGAACTCGTCTTCACGATGTCTGAAGCATGAAAAAGACACTCCTGGCAACAATAAATTCTTGCTTTTGAGCCTTGAGCCGAGTAACTCAGTGGCATCTTTGGGAAGATTCAAGTCTCTTACCAAATCATTCATCTCCTCCTGGGAAAACAATTTTGGTCTTGTATCTTCAAAGTCAGAACATGATTCATCATCTGGTTCAGGTATGACTCCACCTTCATCGGAGCTAGTTATCTCTTCCAAGATAGCAGGGGCCTTGGGTACTGGTATATCTGTGCCATGGGGGGGGTGGGACAAATCGCTGAGTGAATATTGTGGTATGAAATGGAATGCTTCCATTTTGAATTATACCCTTTCACATCGCATGAACAAAAGTAACAATCGTCACTATGGTTCTTTTGCTCTCGCCATACCATAGGAATCCCATAATGGAAAGCTTTATTCTTACCCTTGAACCAATTTGGGAGGTCCTGAACACACTATTTGCACACTTTATGAAGCGCCCAAACTTTATCTTGATCTCCAAGCTTTAGTCCGAAATATGCGAAGTATACTTTTTTCACAAAGTCTGTAATATTCAGCTGTTGCTTCAACATGGTATATTCACCACAAATGTAACAGAAACTGTCAGGCGAATTAATACACTTCCGCTGAGCCATAATGCTAATTTTGTTAAACATGGTTGAATACGACGAGCTAACACGAACTGAGATTAAAAAGTGTGAACAGACGAGAACCAAGATAAAACAATTGAAATAAGCCCGGGCATGTCAGAGCCCGCTTGTCCAGCTTGCAACATGTTGATGCTGGTTTCATTAGCTCACTCTGAAAGTTCTTTTCTTTGAAAGTTATATTTTTTTGGCATTGTATATCTTCAATGCATTGATGTGAATTAATTAATAGTAATTTTGACTTTCAAAACCCTAAGATAAAAAAATACCAAAAATTGAGAAAAATTTACTAAATTTGAAGAGAATTTTGCATTTTGTGTCAAATCCTGACGTCCAGGATTTTTTTCAATATTTTTTTCGTTTTCAGCACACCAAAATACATGGAAATTAGATGAAAATATTCAAACAGCTTTTTAGTGGCAGACCTGTGTAATTTTTCCGGTAGATGATTACTGTTTTTTCCGGTAGATGTTTAGACAATATTGGATCATTCTTAAGTATAAACCAGTACCTACGCATCAATGTATTAAGGGCTTTTGTAGACCGATTATTACCAAACTGAACTCTGTTCTCTTAGTATTATCAACAGGTTTAGTACCCATTTTCTCTTGACAAGAATCTTGAGTTTCTTCCCTCATCTTATTATAGGCGTCTGTTATAATCCTTTTTGGGAAGCCTTTTTGCCTGAATCATCAATGAACCGTTTGAAAAGTGCAATCCGGCCGGATGTTAAGGGGCTGTCCTCGATGTGTGTGGCTTCGAAACGGCCCATAAAAAGATTTGCATAGCTGGGTGCAATGCGTGTACCCATGGCGCAGCCTTTCAACTGTCTATAAATTTCTCCTTCAAAACAGAAAACATTGTTTTTTAAAATAAATAAATAAAACCTGTCTGAAGGGGAAATCTCCCTCTTGCAACACGGTTTATCTTTTTGTCCAGTAAAACCTCTTAATACATTCACCCTTTTTACGGATTTTAATAATTTTCTCTGAAAATTAACCATTAAATGACATTTCCTCATTGAGGAAAAATGGAATTCAACCCTAATGAATGTAGAAACCACAGCGGTCAATGGTACTGATTGTGGTGTCCCGTATGTGCATATTTCTGTTGGCAAAGGTTCCAACTTCTACCCGGTCAATCACAAGGGTACTTTTATACAACTAATATTGAAAGATTTAAGATCATTTACACAAGATAAATGCCGTGGCAACCTTACACCAATCGAAAGAGAGGCATTGACAACTTTGAGTCAGAATACAAAGATCATTTTAAAAGGAGCAGATGAAGGAGGGGGGGGGGGGTTGTGATCATGAACTGTGATTGGTATTGTAAAGAAGGTTTTAGGATTTTAGGAGATGTAGATTATCATGAAAAACTTGATTCTGACCCTTCTAAGCTAATTCTTTTGGAATACAATGAAAAAATTAATGAAGCAGCAACTTTTGGTGTTTTGGACAAGAAAGACAAAGAATTTTTGAATGTTAGACATCCTCAAATGCCCTTTTTTTTTATTTTTTTACCAAAGATGCATAACGATACTAAGAATCCAGCAGGATGTCCAATCATCTCGGGGGTCTCTTCCATCACTGCCAATCTTTCTCATTATTTGGACCTGTTTTTGCAAAAGTATGTTTTAAATTAAAAATCCTATCTACGTGTTTCCACACATCTAATTAGAATTTTGAAAAAATGCACCTTCAAGACAAGCACTTGTTTTGTACAGTGGAAGTTTGTTCCCTATATTCAAATATCCCTCATTCTGTGGGTTTTGAATCTGCCAATTATTATATGTCACAGCAACAAAAACAAGGGAGGGCACCACCTATGAGGTAACTTAACTGCGTGTAGGCATAGAAGTGTAGGTCACACAGGCATCCAGGGTGCCAGCGAGATACAGTCCATCAAACAAGGTATAAGAAAAGAGCGGCACTCACCGGAGTTGCGACATGCGGAGTCCTTTATTTGGGTAGTTGTTACACGGTGCAGGGAGGGGGACCGGGTGACGACGGCACCGTTTCGGGCGTGCTGCCCTTCAACGGGTCACTAACTATAGTTATATAGTAGTGACCCGTTGAAGGGCAGCACGCCCGAAACGGTGCCGTCGTCACCCGGTCCCCCTCCCTGCACCGTGTAACAACTACCCAAATAAAGGACTCCGCATGTCGCAACTCCGGTGAGTGCCGCTCTTTTCTTATACCTTGTATTATATGTCACAGGATCCCTCCTTACCAGTGGGAAAAAATAACTTTTTCTTTAACGGCATGGAATTTATTTTAAAAAACAATGTTTTCTGATTTGAAGGAGAAATTTATATACAGTTGAAAGGCTGCGCCATGTGTACACGCATGGCACCCAGTTAAGCAAATCTTTTTATGGGCCGTTTCGAAGCCTCACAGATTGAGGACAGACCCTTAATATCCTGCCGGATTGTACTTTTCAAACGGTTCATTGATGATTTGTTCATGATTTGGTCTGGCACCAAGGATGAACTCTCTAGTTTCATGGATTCGCTTAATCAAACCCTGTGGGGATTGAAATTCACCTATAATGTCTCCTCAGATGGCCTGCAGCTTTTGGATCTTTTCATTCAGAAGGGGGAAGGTGTAAAAATCATTACTTCCACCCACTTTAAGGTGGTAGATGTAAATAGTTATCTGCCATTCAACAGTGGTCATTTACCAAAATAGATTTCAAAAGTGCCATACGGACAATATTGGCGCATTAGAAAAAAAATGCACTTTAGATTCAGATTTCCAGAAGGAATCCACTGTTCTAAGGAAAAGATTCAGACAAAAAGGCTTCCCAAAAAGGGTTATAACAGACGCCTATAATAAGATGAGGGAAGAAACTCAAGATTCCTGTCTAGAGAAAATGGGTACTAAACCTGTTGATAATACTAAGAGAACAGAGTTCAGTTTGGTTACTACCTATAATCGGTCTGCAAAAGCCCTTAATACATTGATGCATAGGTACTGGTTTATACTTAAGAATGATCCAATATTGTCTAAACATCTACTGGAAAAACCAGTAATCATCTACCGTAAAAATCGTTCGATAAAAAATTTGGTAGCTCCAAGTCAGACATTACTCAGGATTGACTGCCAATTATCAACACCAATTACGAACAACAAAAATGATTGTTTTCAATGTGGAATGAAGAAATGTCTTTGTTCTGAATCCATAGCCCATGGGGCTGTGTCCTTCAAATCAAAAACCACTGGGGAAGTATTTCCAATTACCGTATATACTCGTGTATAAACCGAGTTTTTCAGCCCAAAGATTGGGCTGAAAAGTCCCCCCCTCGGCTTATACACGGGTCAATACAGTAGCAACAAGGCTGGAGGAGGTGCGGGGAGGCTGCTGAATGAGCGCCCCGTCACGTGGGGCCGCTCATTATATATGCACTGCTTCCCCCTGTCAATCAGCGGCAGGGGAAGCAGTTCATATATGGCCCCCAAATGCTGGCACTCGTCCCCCTCCTTGTAAGGCCCCCCTCCGGCTGCTCAAGTTACCATCCTTGCTCTTCTGCTCCGCGCCGGGCTCCATGCTCCATCCTCAGCAGCATCCGGGGTCATGTGACCCGCCGGTCGCATGACGTCATCGCTACTGGCCGGGGACCCCGGATGCAGCAGAGGACGGAGCATGGAGCCCGGCGTGGAGCAGAAGAGCAAGGATGGTAACTTAAGCAGCCGGGGGGGGGGCTTACAAGGAGGGGGGCGAGTGCCAGCATTTGGGGGCCATATATATACCACTGGGGCTGCTGTATACACCTCTGGGGCTGCTATATACCTCTGGGGCTGCTGTATACACCTCTGGGGCTGCTATGTACCTCTGGGGCTGCTGTATATCACTGGGGCTGCTGTATACACCTCTGGGGCTGCTATATACCTCTGGGGCTGCTGTATACACCTCTGTGGCTGCTATATACCTCTGGGGCTGCTGTATATCACTGGGGCTGCTGTATACACCTCTGGGGCTGCTATATACCTCTGGGGCTGCTGTATACACCTCTGGGGCTGCTATGTACCTCTAGGGCTGCTGTATACACTTCTGGGGCTGCTATATACCTCTGGGGCTGCTGTATGCACCTCTGTGGCTGCTATATACCTTTGGGGCTGCTGTATATCACTGGGGCTGCTGTATATACCACTGGGGCTGCTGTATATACCACTGGGGCTGCTGTATATACCTCTGGGGCTGCTGTATATACCTCTGGGGCTGCTGCTGTATATACCACTGGGGAGGCTGCTGTATACTACCACTGGGGAGGCTGCTGTGTACTACCACTGGGGAGGCTGCTGTATACTACCACTGGGGAGGCTGCTGTATACTACCACTGGGGAGGCTGCTGTATACTACCACTGGGGAGGCTGCTGTATACTACCACTGGGGGGGACTGTATACCACACTGCTGGGGGCTGTATACCTGTGCTGGGGTCCACCCTCGGCTTATACACGAGTCAATAGGTTTTCCCAGGTTTTGGGGGCAAAAGTAGTGGGTCGGCTTATACACGGGTCGGCTTATACACAAGTATATACGGTACTTCTAATTTCACATGTCAGTTCTTATATGTTGTCTATATTCTTGAGTGCACCTGTGGCTTGCAATACGTGGGCCGCACTATACAGGCCATGCATTTTTGCCTGAATAAATATAGGCAGAACACAAAGAACAGATTTGTAAAACAGAGTGTGTCAAATCACTTTTTAGCAGTGCATCAGAAGGACTTTCGACAGTTTAACTTAACCATTATTGACCACATTCCCGCCACCTCTAATGACAGACTAAGGCACCTTGTTAATAGAGAGAATTATTGGATTTTTAAAATGGGGTGCTTGCGCCCAGAGGGTCTTAATCTGAAACTTGAGAAGGCATTTTAATTTAATGGTGTGTCTGATGAGATGCGACGAAAAGGAGTTTCCTTCATTTGGCGTTATTGTTATTATGACAGTAAAAGAAAAAAATTTGAAAAGAAAATATACATACATACATATACATATTTTTTTTTAAATTAATATAATAAAGATTGTTGTGTTGTGAAACTAAAGCTTTTAATGTCGCACTCTCCTTTTCCTTATGTGTATTAGGTACTATTAGCACAGTATTTTGTCTCCCTTAAGGGTTAAACTAGTGATGCTAGGGTTAACTTGAGGCCATTAGGGCCATATCCTATAAAAGCTCATGGATAACATCTGAGGTCACACCTGATGAAGGTGGAGCCTGCCGCTGGAAACTGTTGTGAGGACCTTGTCAATCTGAGCACTTTGTTATGACCCTGTTACCATGCAGTAAAGAAAAGTATTATAATATATAATTCCGTGTGCCTCCTTGAGCACCCCAATTACCGCTATTCACCTCCTTTTTTCACATTTTTGTGCTGATGACACACAACTATACACATCATCTCCTGACCTTACCCCTAATGTATTACAGAATGCTAAAGACTATTTACCCATACTTTCCAAATCATGTTGGCTCTCTATTTTGAACTCAACCTTTAAAAAACTGAACTTCTTCTGCTCCTGCTCTCCACCAACCTTCCTAAATCTGATATCTCTCTATTCATCTCTGTTAATCACCCTACACGTTCTGCACATTCTACAAGCAACCTTCAACTAACAACCCCACTAATCCAAACTTCTCACTCCCGGCTCCAAAACATCTCCTGAGCTGCACCAATTTTCTGGAATAAATGTATCCCAAGAAATTAGGACCATCCACAACTTACACAGTTTTAGGCACTCTCTATAAACAGATCTTTTTATGGCAGCCTATTACACTCACTAATCAAAGTCCTTTACATATAGCTCATTAACTATATCTCTGACCATAACTCTCCATCAAACTCCACCAAACCCAAAATCTCTACAGAAATTGGCTGGTGAATGGCTCACAAAACTTTTAACTCATTTCTTCAAGATGGCTGGACCATCTTTGGAAATAAACACCTGTAATTTGTGTCACACCCACCTCACTGTAGATTGTAAACTCTTAATAGAAGGGTCATCTTTTTTTTGCTTTAATTATTGTATTACTGCATTTTTTATAACTGATACTCATGTCTTTTTGTTCATGCTCCCTGTGAATTGTAAATCACTGTGGAATATGTTGGTGCTATATAAATAAAGATTATTATTATTATATCTCATGCTCATGCTTACATTACACCCATTCCCAGTACTGACACTGGAGAATCCTCACAGCACATGCAGTGCATGCATTGCAAGGATTCAAAAGTCTGCAGTCTCATAGAGTGACACAAAGAGTGACTGCACAAATGCAGGTACCAGGTACCTCACAATCCATCCTGCCTCCTCATGAATTCCATTGTGAAAAACACCGGTATTGATGAATTAGGGCCTACGTTTTTATCGAAACTAAATTATTAAATCACAGCTTTCTACATTCTGAGGGAGCTATCCTATAATATAATCATCTTATCATGTGTGTCTGTCTCTCTGTAATGGAAATCCCGTGTCGCTGATTGCTTGCCGCTGAGCATGGTGAGCCGCTGAGCATAGTCCGTCCGCGAATTGCTGCACAATTTAAACCACGCATGCCATCGCTACCTTCAGGAGATCAGCGGCGCTAGCCGCTAATCTCCCAACGGTAGCCACGAGTCATCTCCTGCCGCACAGAGGTGTGCCGTGACGCAGCCGAAAGATGACCAGCTCAAGCCACCATGACCAATCAGCGAAGCGTGTTTTAAAACATGCTCCAAGAGCGCTGATTAGTCGCCGCTGAGTGTGGCGACCAATCAGTGAAGCAGCCCGCGGCTTGGCGGGGGATATGAATCCCGCCCCACTAAATGGTCGCCGTGGCTGGCTGAGCGCGATGACCAATCAGCGTAGCGGCCCACAGCTTGGCACGTGATATGAATCCTGCGCTGCTGATTGGTCGACGCGGTCGGTTGCTCGCGGCGGTAGTACCCCGACCACCACATTGGAACACCCAAGTTATGGGTATTCCGATATGGCTACCGTGCCACTTCGCTGATTGGTCGCCGATTGGTCATGGCGACCAATCAACGATATTGGCGTGGAATTTAACCTCCACTCACAGCGTGACATAGTTCACTCATGTTTACAAGTTGTTAGTCACAGTGTGACGTCGTTCAGTCACGTTTACTTAAAACGTTCTGCCAGTCACAGTGTCACCTACTTCAGTCATGTTTACTGAATACCTTCTGTCAGTTACAGTGTGAGTACAGTCAGTTCTGTCACTTCTGTCAGTTCTGTCAGTTACAGTGTGACATACTTTAGTCACATTTTCTGGACAAGTTCTGTTAGCCACAGTGCCACGTAGTTCAGTCACATTTACTGAACAAGTTCTGCCAGTCACAGTGCGCTGAACAGATGCTTCTTTACTGTACGCTATTACGATTTACGCTTCCTGTCTTCCAATGGGTCGTATGCGAAAATACGCCAATGAGGATGATAGAAAAGCAGCAGCAGCTAGGCTACGACAACGTCGAGAGCAAGAGACACTTCAACAAACTTCTGCCAGACAAGCCCAGGATGTGGAATCTCAAAGACTCTCTAAATTTCATTGATGAAAAACCATCTGACATTCAGTACACTCAATGCTGCCAAAAAGGAAAAGTTATGCTACCGAGACTCCACTACTCAGATCTCTTTGAGCAATTGATGAAAGGAACGCATCAATATATTTGAAATTTTATCGGACATATCAGAAGCATCAACAGTTCTCATGCATTTGCTTCCTTTGGTGCCAACATTGCACTACTTCCTGGATTCGGATCATATTGTTTTAAAATTCACGGCCAGATCTACCACCGCACTGGAACACTTTACCCAGAAATAGAACAACCACCAAATTTTGCACAATTATACATCCTTGATACAAATGAGGCTACAGAACAAAGGATGAACCTGAAAGAAAATGAAAAGTGTAATGCTGAACTCATGAACCAAATTACTGTACATTTACAACAAATCAGACCATTTTCTGCCGCATATCGCATGCTAAAAGACGTTGAAGCTGAGGAAGAACAAAGCTGTACAAAATGGGACAGAAATGCCTTCTATTGTCATGGCAATTAAACAAGAACATAAACAAGATCCCCGACTTTACAATAAACCATGTGTAAGTGAGTTTGCGGTTGTTTTTCAAAACGATGATGGAGAGCCTCCTTTTCAAAGGGATATTAGTCCATCTTAAGCCAGACCAAAACAATACTTTGCTTCCTACGACACAACGAATTTAGCATTTTGCACAGCAACCTTGATGCTCTTCTGTATCCGCTATTCTTTCCAAGAGGTGATCAAAAGTGGCATGAAAACCTACACCAGCAAGGCACTTTAAGAAGAATTATACAACTGCAGTACTATAGTTTTCATTTGTCTGTCCGAAATTACTTCAATCTAATTTTAAATGGTGGGAAACTGACACAACAGTACTTAGTCGATGCATACTTAAAATTGAAGCTAATCACCAAAATTTCATACGAATGAACCAAAAACAACTTAAATTTGAAGACTACTGTGTTCTTCAAGAAAATTTGCAAAACAATCCATTCAAAAGGGAATTCCAATTGGAAAAAACAGTAATTTTGCCGTCGTCGTTTGAAGGTAGCCCCCGCAACATGCAACAGCGTTATTAAGATGCAATGGCAATAGTAACAAAGTATGGAAGAGCAGACATTTTTGTGACAATGACCTTTGCTCCTAAATGGCCGGAAATTACAGAAAATCTAGAACTCTGGCAACAAGTTGGAACACATGCCGGATTTAGTTGCTTTTGCTTTTGAAAGATATAAAAAATGGGCTTTTTGGAACAGTTGTAGTAATGGTACATGTCATTGAGTTTCAGAAACGAGGTCTCCCACATGTGCATATACTTATTATCTTAGATGCAGATTCTAAATATTGCACAGAGGAAGAAATCGACAACATAGTGTGGGCTGAAATTCCTAACCAAGAAAAGTATCCTGAACTCTATAATATTGTAATCTCTCATATTGTTCATGGCCCATGCGGTGAAGCAAATCCAAAAAGTCCATGCATGGAAAAACGGAAAGTGTACAAAAGGGTTTCCAAAGGAGTTAAAACAGCACACTGTTAAAGACTTGGATGGCTACCCATCCTACCGGCGACAACACATTGATAATCTTGTTCACAAAAAAATCATAAATAACTCATGGATAGTCCCTTACAACCCGTACTTATCAAAACGTTACAACTGTCACATCAACGTAGAAATCTGTGCTTCACTAAAAAGTGTAAAATATCTTTTCAAGTACATCTACAAGGGGCATGACAAAGCTAACGTCGAAATACAAACAGAAAACAGTCAATTTTGATGAATCATCAACTTTTGTTGACTCAAGATATGTCAGTGCTCCAGAAGCTGCTTGGAGGATATTTGAATTTCCAATGCATTTACAGTCCCATGCCATTATACGTTTAGCTCTTTATTTATCGAATCAACAGCAGCTTTATTTCTTTGAAGATGCTCAAGTTGAAGAAGTGTCAAAAAATTTAGATACCACGTCAACATTAATGGAATGGTTTTTGCTTAAGCAACATGATGAAAACGCAAGGCAGTATTTGTGTCGAGAGATTCCAGAGCATTACGTTTGGAATAAAACTTGGGATCCAAGACAACGAGGATTTAGCAGAATAATTGGACGCATGTATACTGTTAATATCAAGGATCAAGAAAGATATTGCTTATGGCTGTTATTACTGCATGTCAAAGGAGCTACAAGTTATGATGATTTGAAAACAGTTAACGGAGTATTGCATGATACATTTAAAGCTGCAGCTTTAGCTTTAGGACTTCTTTTGGATGATACTGTATGGAGACTTACTTTAGAAGATGCAGTTACAGTACCTTACATATGCCTAAGCAACTTTGTGAATTGTTTGCCTACATCTGCGTATTTGTACCGCCTACAAATCCCGCTGAACTTTGGAAAAATTTCAAAGAACATCTAATGGAGGATTACTGCTTACGTCTTCACAACAAAAGTGGAAATTGTCAACATTGCCAATCTTATGCCATGCAAGATGTCCAAAATGTCTTACTACTGCATGGAAAAACATTTTCAGACTTTAATTTGCCACAGCCTGCAATTCAAGTTCCACAACTTCCAGAGTATGATGAAGCTTACAAATTATTGTTGGCAACAGAGAAGAGAAACTCCTTAAATGAACAACAAAGAATTGCATATGATACTATTGTGAGCGCTATAGAAAACCAAGCAGATGCAAAGCCAAAATATTTCTTTATTGACGGTCCAGGCGGAAGGGGTAAAACATACCTATATGACGTTTTAATGCATCACGTTAGATGGTTGGGAAAAGTCGTATTGCCATTGGCTACAACAGGTATTGCAGCTAACCTTTTAAAAGGAGGTCACACTATGCATTCACTCTTTGGGATACCAGTTCCAGTCAACGAAATCTGTTTCCAGAATAAAACAAGACACATTTGCAGGAAGACAGTTAAACAACGCACATCTTTTGATACTTGATGAGTGCATCATGGCACCCAAATACGCTTTGAGCTTAATTGACAGACTTCTGCGTGAAGTATTGATTACAAATGTTGCTGAAAAAAATGAAATTCCGTTTGGAGGTATAGTTTTTGTCATTGACGGAGATTTTAGGCAATGACTTCCAGTCATGCCAAATTGAACAAGAACAGATGTTATTGAGTCCAGCTTAAAAATGGCTGACATTTGGAAACAGTTTAATAAACTCCAACTAATTAGCAAAATGCGATCTTCTGACCCAGAGTACAGCAATTGGCTTCTTAAACTTTAATGGTGAACTTAGCAACAAATACAACCTTGGGGAAAATATTATTGAAATACCAGAAGACATGTTGTGCACTGACTGCATCATAACTGATGTTTTTGGACAACGCGTTGAAATTAATGTGAACGACCAAACCAGTGTTGAGAGTGCCTCTTCCCATGCAATTCTATGACCCAAGAACGATGACGTGGCTCTGTTAACTTCCTGTGTGATGGATAGAATGCTTGGAGAGTATAAATTGTACAAAAGTGATGACTCAGTGGATGTAGACAATGAAGATGAATGAGAGCATTATCCAGTTGAATTTTTAGTCTTACGCCATCAGGAATGCCATCCCACATACTACAAGTTGGAACAATTGTAATGTTGCTGCGGCATCTAAATACAAAAAATGGTCTATGTAATGGAACTCGCCTTATTGTTACTGGACTCCATTCCACATTTTGGATCAGCAAAAGGAGACGATATGTTCATTCCACACATTGATTTATGCCCTTTGGACACAGGTCTTCCATTTAGGCTTCGGCGTCGACAGTTTCCAGTAAAACCAGCTTTTGCTATGACAATAAACAAGTCACAAGGTCAAACTCTACACCGTATTGGCATATATCTACCGGAGCCCATTTTTGTTCATGGACAACTCTATGTTGCATTTTCAAGAGTTAAATTGAGATCCAACGTCAAGGTGCAAGTTCGAGGTATCCCTTTACAAGGAAAGTTGCTTATAGATAGTCAAAAGGTTTTCACAAGAAATGTGGTGTACAAAAATATTTTAGGTTGATATTGTTAACAAATATATTATAGTGTCAATGTACTTCTTTTGTTCAATAATTTGTGTAAATACAGCTAGAAATTCATGTAATGGTTTCTATATTTTGATGATCTGTTTAATAATGTCATTCAGTTGTATTAAGTTCTATAAGCAATTACATTTAATGATAATGTATATATTGTACCGGGAAAATCCTTTGTATTCATTCAGTCTGTATGATAGATATTTAATATACACATAGATAGATAGATAGATAGATAGATAGATAGATAGATAGATAGATAATGCATAAAAACATAGATACATAGATGGACAGATGCACAAATAAATAGATCTAAAATACATAGATAATACATAGCTAGATAACAGATAGATATGACATAGGTATACATAAATACATAGGTGTGATAAATTTATAGATATTTCATTTTGTAAGGTGATCACACGTGAAGCATAAGAGGAGAGATATGTATCATCCAAATTGTTACATTTGGTGATATGAACCAAGATGTAATGTTCCAGTATCATAGGTGCTGAGAAATGTAATTTATCTTTAACAGGACTGGGTTTTTGTGAACAGCTAAAGAGATGGGCGGGATGGCTATTCACCACATCTCCATCTCAAGGTGTGGTATATACACATAGATAGATAGATATATAGATACAATATGCATTGAGAGATGATACATAAATATAGCATACATATACGATAGGCAGGCGTCACACACTACGATTTTGTGAGGGATCTCAATAACGATGTAAGTGATGTGCACTTGTGGACAACATCGTTAGTGAGGTGTCACATATATAGATAACGTTCAGGACGCGGCAGCGATATTACCTGCAGGTATCATTCACACAACCAGCGATTGATGCTTGTCAATGATGTGAATAGGAGAAATCGGTCAGGAGATCGGTTATGGCTTGGTCACACAGAACAATGCAGCAGATTGGATGATCAACATCGTCTGATGTGGGGTCCGGTTCCCATATCTGTACATAACGATCTGACCACTTATCGGTAGTCACATCATGCTGTCACACGCAACGATGTCATACGAGCGATGCCAAATCAGGCACCTTCCAGCGATATCTTTACATATGTCGTAGCGTGTGACGCCCGCCATAGACACATGGGTAGATGATAGATAGATAGATAGATAGATAGATAGATAGATAGATAGATAGATAGATATGTACTATATAATCGTCTAATTCTGTCTGTTTGTCTGTCTCTCTGTAATGCAAATCCCACGTGGCTGATTTGTCGCGGCCGTTCATTTCGTTCGTTTATATATTTTGATAATCTGTTTAATAATTTTGTTCAGTTGTATTAAGTTCTATAAGCAATAACATTTAATGATAATGTATGTATTTTACCTGGAAAATCCTGTGTATTCATTGCATTATTCTTAAATCTTCATTAATAAACTACATACATATTCTAGAATACCCGTTGCGTTAGAATCGGACTACTATCTACTTTATTATAAATGTACTAAACTTTTGCACATAGAGGTATATGTCATTCACAGATATATCTCTCTCATCTTAAAACTGTAAGCAGTAATTGCAGCTCAATTTTGAATTTAGAGAAATACATTACAATTTCAAGTGTAATTTTTTTCATCTAGCTGGTTGTAATATTTTAGTGCTTAAGCAGATAAAAGGAGTAAGATTGAGAGTTTTGGGGAAGGGAAATAATTAAAATGTTCCATTTTTAAGGAAATAACAAGGATTTCTATCAATCTGCAATGTAGTAAGGGACTATTTGAACACAGCAGTGAGGAAGGAGACTATAAAGGCAGTGATGAGAAAGCTTTTGCAATGAGAAAGAGGCATCTGCTGCCACATGGTCCTGGTAACCCCCTCACAGTCTCTCCTATTCACCATGATGAGAAAGGCACAAGCAAACAAGAAAATGCAGTGCCTTGTGAAAGTATTTGGCCCCCATGAACTTTTCACACTTTAGCCACATTTCATGCTTCAAGCATAAAAATATAAATTCTAATTTTTTTGTGAAGATTCAGCAACAAGTAGGACACAATCATGAAGTGGAACCAAACTTATTGCACATTTTAAACTTTTTTAACAAATAAAAAACTGGAAAGTGGGGCATGCAATATTATTCGGTCCCCTTGAGTTAATACTTTGTAGCGCCCCCTTTTGCTGTGATTACAGCTGCAAATCACTTGGGGTATGTCTCTATCAGTTTTGCACATCGAGAGACTGAAATTCTTGGCCATTCTACCTTGCTACACAGCTGGAGCTCAGTGAGGTTGGATGGAGAGCGTTTGTGAACAACAGTTTTCAGCTCTTTCCACAGATTCTCGATTAGATTCAGGTTTGGACTGTGACTTGGCCATTCTAACACCTGAATACGTTTATTTTTGAACCATTCCACTGTAGATTTTGCTTTATGTTTAGGATCATTTTCTTGTTGGAAGATAAATCTTCATCCCAGTCTCAGGTCTTTTGCAGACTCCAACAGGTTTTCTTCCAGAATGGTCCTGTATTTGGCTCTGTCCATCTTCCCATCAATTCTAATCATCCTCCCTGTCCCTGCTGAAGAAAAGCAGGCCCAATCATGATGCTGTCACCATGTTTGACGGTGGGGATGGTGTTTTGAGGGTGATGAGCTGTGTTGTTTTTACGCCAAACATGCCGTTTTGCATTGTGGCCAAAAAGTTAGATTTTGGTTTCATCTGACCAGAGCACCTTATTCCACATGTTTGGTGTGTCTCCCAGGTGGCTTGTGGCCAACTTCAAACAAGGGTTTTTTATGGATATCTTTGAGAAATGGCTTTCTTCTTGCCACTCTTCCATAAAGGCCAGATTTGTGCAGTGTACGACTGATTGTTGTCCTTTGGACAGACTCTCCCACCTCAGTTGTAGATCTCTGCAGTTCATCCCGAGTGATCATGGGCCTTTTGTCTGCATATCTGATCAGTCTTCTCCTTGTTCGAGATGAAAGTTTAGAGAGATGGCTGGGTCTTGGTAGATTTGCAGTGGTCTGATACTCCTTCCATTTCAATATGATCGGTTGCACAATACTCCTTGAGATGTTTAAAACTTGGGAAATATTTTTGTATCCAAATCCGGCTTTAAACTTAGCCACAACAGTATCTCGGACCTGCCTAGTGTGTTCCTTGGTCTTTACGATGCTCTCTGCACTTGAAACAGAACCCTGAGTCTATCACAGAGCAGGTGCATTTATAGGGATACTTGATTACACACAGGTGGATTCCATTTTTCATTGCAAGTCATTTAGGACAACATTGCATCATTCAGAGATCCTCACTGAACTTCTGGAGTGAGTTTGCTGCACTGAAAGTAAAGGGGCAGAATAATATTGCATGCCCCACTTTTCAGTTTTTTATTTATTAAAAAAGTTTTAAATAACCAATAAATTTTGTTCCACTTCACGATTGTGTCCCACTTGATGTTGATTCTTCACAAAAAAATTAGAATTTTATAACTTTATGTTTGAAGCCTGAAATGTGGCAAAAGGTTGAAAAGTTCAAGAGGGCAAAATACTTTCACAATGTACTGTACATAGAAAGATGTTATTTATTCAAGTTATCCACCATTATCATTTTCTGTGAACATTTTTACCTGTTTAGGAGCAAAGTGTAATTGCACGGCATGTCATCATATATCTGAATCTTTTGTTACATGCTTGACTAACCCATCTTTCCAGCCTCTTTCAGTTGTATGTATCGTATTCATATTATTGCGTTTACTCCTTGAAGATGTAAGGTCATCTCATTTGTTCAAACATTTTATGATCCATGTTGGCCTGCAAGCTTGTTTGTTTGTCTTTGCATCTAGCTACCTACTGCTGTCTTAAGTTAGATTATTAATTGTAAATAAGTAAAATTAGACCTGGATCTAAACACAAACCTCCCTATATATTTAGACAAAGCTATGGGGAAGGGTCTTGTGCATATTTTCTCAAAATGCCAGATTTTTGTGCCCGTAAGTTTAAGGCTGGAGTCAGACTGCCGTGTTTAGCAGATTTTACTGACATTTGCATGCAGCGTTTCCCTATCTGCTCTGCTAAAACGGCCACTATTCAGCATGATGTGTGGCCGGTTACCACGATCAACATAGGGTAACTAGGGGCAGCGATCAGCAGCAGCAGCAGTGAATACCGCATATGCGCTGCTGAAAAAATTACTTTGTTTTTAGCGTATGTCAGAGACATCCGCTAAAAATGGTAGTCTGACCCCAGCCTAACATGGCAATTAGACAGAAGATAGGTATGTCATGCAATATTATCAAGCAAATTTGTTCCTAATTCATTTGTGCTGCAAAAATGTTTCCACTATATGTATTTGCTTCATACCCTCATATATATCACCCTTTCACACACCCTGTGCACTACATCTATATTAGTCCCTCTCTCCTACCCTTTCCTATTTGCAGCTTTTGCGCTCTTTTAACATTCTTATAGCACAAAGATCTATTCTCACTTACCTTACAACACAAGAGATGCTCTCATAAATCACTTAATCATCTGATCACTCTCTATATTCTCATTCTCTTAGTTGTAGAAGATATTTCCCAGGCCCTTTTTTGGAATGTTAAGTTTAACATATTCCCTGCTACATTCAGAAACCTCATGAATCTCAATATTCTTTGCATGCCTTCTGTTTATTTTAACTTTGTTACCTACTGACTGTGGGTTTCAGATGACAAACTCTCCTATATAAATGACCTTTCCTTTCAAATTTCATTAACGTCCTAGCTCTTACTGTGACCTGGATCTAGCAGTTGGAAACCAGCGCCACTTCTGCTTTCTTTTATGGCTGCCTACAATTTTCACATACCAAGCGCTTGATAACAGACCATGTGGAAGTGTTGGTCTGCTGCTTTCAACACATTGTGCTTTTAGGTTATTTCTCCCCTACTTTCACTTATCTTCTCTTACTTTGTGGTCCCCACTGTCAGACTTTACAGGTCTTCTTCCTGCGAGTGCTGGCTGTGTATCGCCTTCCAGGCTCAGGTCAGTTCCTAAATCACTTTGCCACCTAGCTTCCACATTTGCTAGCCTGTGAAAATCCCACTCTTATCATGGGAGTCATTAACATCCCTATGAATCCTCTCCTCTCCCCATCTACCACTCCTCTTCTATGTCTAGCCAAACATCTTTCATTTCCTGTCAACAATCTTCAACCAACTCGGCATGACCCACTTATCCCACTTATTAAATTATATGTGCCATTAATATCCAGAAACTTATGAAAAAGTTGCAGTCACCATTGGAACCAAGCTCCTCCAGCTCCTGTCTTGACTCTACACTGGAACATTATAATGAAATACTACAAATTGCCCTGGATAAAACTGCACCTCCTACATACAGAGCAATGTGGTACAGATGGCATCAACTACTGGCTCATTCTCCAGCAATGCTGCAAGTGAGCTGAATGTCTGTGAAAAAAAATTAAATCTGGCTAAAGTTTTCATCTATTACAAGTTTATGCCTAAAACATACAACTCTGACCTTCATCTCTCTAAACAAGTTTACTTAAACACTCTCATTCCATAACTATCCAGAAATCCTAAATGACTCTTTCATACTTTTCATTCCTTCCTCAATCCAAGAGTGCAGGTCCCAACCACTCATCTCTGCGCATGCGATCTGGCCAGTAATCTTAAAGAAAAAAATTACCGTAAAAAGCAGAATATTAACCCAGGCTCCTAATATCATGTATTCTTTTAATACCTTCACTTGATCTAGCTCATTTTCTGTTTTTGAATCGGTCACAGTAAAAGTTACCAGGCTCCTTGCACCTTCTTGCCCTACTACTTGCACCAATGACCCTAATCCTTCATATCTCCTTGAGTCCCTTACCCCAGCTATCACCAATTACCTAGCTAAAATATTTAACCTCTCCTTCTCATCTGGAATCTCATCCATCTTCACTCTCATCTGAACTCAATCTCAACTCTGTTCCCCATCTCCTCAATTTGACTATACCATCAATGTAAATAAGTACCTGTACTTTGTGTCACTCCCACCTCATTGTTAGATTGTAAACTCTTATGAGCAGGGCTGTCATTATTTTGCTTTAATTATTGTGTTGTATTATGCTTTGTATTGTATTGTATTTTTTTGTATTGTATTGTATTGTATTGTATTTTCTGATAACTGTTTCTTATGATTGTCCCCTTAATGACCCAGCCTTTTTTGGCCTTACTGACCTTGCCATTTTTTGTAATTCTGACCAGTGTCCCTTTATGAGATAATAACTATAAAATGCTTCAACAGATCCTAGCGCTTTTGAGACTGTTTTTTGCGACATATTGGGCTTCATTGTAGTTGTAAATGTAGGTTGATAATTTTTGCGTTTATGTAAAAAATAAAAAATTTGGTGAAAATTTAGAAAATTTCGCAATTTACAAATTTTTTATTTTTATTCTGTTAAACCAGAGAGTTATTAGAATCAGTTTAACAAAATCCCATGCAAACTCCATTATACATAGTTACCACAACTCAAACTGTAGAATTTATTCAGAAAAAATAAGTTTTTCAATGGTCATAATGTGTCATGCAATGTCAATACACTAAAGACACTCCAAAGTCAGTTGATGGTGAAAAAAGAGGTCTTTTTTATTATTATTTTTATGGCAAACTTGCAAAACACAATTTTAAAAGATATGGACAGGTGAGGGGAGGAATGAAGTAGAACAACACCCCACACAGGGGGACCAATTATTTCAGATTAGTTGCTAATATTAAAGCATAAAACCATCTTATATATAAAATCCGAAGGCCACTTCCTGTGGAATCTGGCCAACTTCCGTGACGGTCTGTGCCCTGTGTCACAGACCGGAACCGGAAGTTCCAGACCTATGAGCGGTGAGCGCGTAGCACTCACCGCGAGCCGCTGTCAAACCTGCATAGCGGCTCGCAGTGGGCGCTAAAGCGCCACCACTCGCCGCTATCCCGCCACCGCCCCCCCCACACAGAGCCGTGTGCTCCCACCCAGGGCCGCACCGTCCATTGGACAGTGTGAGCCCTGAGTCCAGAGCGGCGGCAGCCAGGGGGAGCGGCATGACAGAAGGGGGCGGCGCCACCAACATCAGCGCCGGCCTCAGGAGAGACGGACGCTGTGGCACTGTGGGCTGCAGGGCGGCGGGGCCGAGCGGACGCTGCAGGGGCGGCGGGGCTGAGACCCGCCAGCACCCCCCCGCCCTCCGATCGGCTCCGGCGGCAGGGTGGCTAGATGCACCCTGAGTCCCACCCACATCCGGGGACCGGCCCGGCCCACACTCCGGTGTGCGGCCTCCGCCGGCACCGACCACTCTCCTCCTCCATCAGGCACTACCGGCCCCGCACACAGCCCCGCCGACAGCCCGGTGAGTGTTCTGCCCCACCAGCCTCCCCTCTCCTGTGCCCCCCAGCCACCCCTTTCCTGTGCCCCCCAGCCCCCCCTTTCCTGTGCCCCCAGCCTCCCCTTTCCTGTGCCCCCCAGCCTCCCCTTTCCTGTGCCCCCAGCCTCCCCTCTCCTGTGCCCCCCCAGCCTCCCCTTTTCTGTGCCCCCCAGCCTCCCCTCTCCTGTGCCCCCCCCAGGCTCTCCTCTGCCTCTGCTCTTCTCCAGCCTCCGCTCTCCTCTGCCTCCGCTCTTCTCCAGCCTCCGCTCTTCTCCAGCCTCCGCTGTCCTCTGCCTCCGCTCTTCTCCAGCCTCCGCTCTCCTCTGCCCCCCAGCCTCCGCTGTCCTCTCGCCTCCAGCCTCCGCTGTCCTCTGGCCTCCAGCCTCTGCTGTCCTCTGGCCTCCAGCCTCCGCTGTCCTCTGGCCTCCAGCCTCCGCTGTCCTCTGGCCTCCAGCCTCCGCTCTCTTCTGGCCTCCAGCCTCCGCTGTCCTCTGGCCTCCAGCTTCCGCTGTCCTCTGGCCTCCAGCCTCCGCTGTCCTCTGGCCTCCAGCCTCCGCTGTCCTCTGGCCTCCAGCCCCCGCTGTCCTCTGCCCCCCAGCCTCCGCTCTCCTCTGGCCTCCAGCCTCCGCTCTCCTCTGGCCTCCAGCCTTCGCTCTCCTCTGCCCCCCAGCCTCCGCTGTCCTCTGCCCTCCAGCCTCCGCTGTCCTCTGGCCTCCAGCCTCCGCTGTCCTCTGGCCTCCAGCCTCCGCTGTCCTCTGGCCTCCAGCGTCCGCTGTCCTCTGCCTCCGCTCTTCTCCAGCCTCCGCTCTCCCCTGCCTCCGCTCTCCTCTGCCTCCCCTCTCCTCTGCCTCTGCTCTCCTCTGCCTCCGCTCTCCTCTGCCTCCGCTCTCCTCTGCCCTCCAGCCTCCGGTCTCCTCTGCCCTCCAGCCTCCCCTCTCCTGTGCCCCCCAGCCTCCCCTCTCCTCTCCCCCCCAGCCTCCCCTCTCCTGTGCCCCCCAGCCTCCCCTCTCCTCTGGCCTCCAGCCTCCGCTCTCCTCTGGCCTCCAGCCTCCGCTCTTCTCCAGCCTCCGCTCTCCCCTGCCTCCACTCTCCCCTGCCTCCGCTATCCCCTGCCTCCGCTATCCCCTGCCTCCGCTCTCCTCTGCCCTCCAGCCTCCGCTCTCCTCTGGCCTCCAGCCTCCGCTGTCCTCTGCCTCCGCTCTTCTCCAGCCTCCGCTCTCCCCTGCCTCCGCTCTCCCCTGCCTCCGCTCTCCCCTGCCTCCGCTCTCCCCTGCCCTCCAGCCTCCGCTCTCCTCTGCCCTCCAGCCTCCGCTCTCCTCTGCCCTCCAGCCTCCGCTCTCCTCTGCCTCCGCTCTCCTCTGCCTACGCTCTCCTCTGCCTCCGCTCTCCTCTGGCCTCCGCTCTCCTCTGGCCTCCGCTCTCCTCTGGCCTCCAGCCTCCGCTCTCCTGTGCCCCCCAGTCTCCCCTCTCCTCTGCCCCCCAGCCTCTGCTCTCTGTGGCCTTCAGCCTCCGCTCTCCTGTGGCCTCCAGCCTCTGCTCTCCTGTGGCCTCCAGCCTCTGCTCTCCTGTGGCCTCCAGCCTCTGCTCTCCTGTGGCCTCCAGCCTCTGCTCTCCTGTGGCCTCCAGCCTCTGCTCTCCTGTGGCCTCCAGCCTCTGCTCTCCTGTGCCCTCCAGCCTCCGCTCTCCTGTGCCCCCAGTCTCCGCTCTCCTCTGCCTCCGCTCTCCCTGCCTCGCCTCTCCCCTGCCTCCGCTCTCCCCTGCCTCCGCCTCCAGCCTCCCCTGCCCTCCAGCCTCCGCTCTCCTCTGCCCTCCAGCCTCCGCTTCCTCTGCCCTCCAGCCTCCGCTCTCCTCTGCCCTCCAGCCTCCGCTCTCCCCTCCTGCCTCCGCTCTCCTCTGCCCTCCTGCCTCTGCTCCCTCTGCCCTCCTGCCTCTGCTCTCTCTCTCCCTCCTGCCTCCGCTCTCCTCTCCCCTCCTGCCTCCGCTCTCCTCTCCCCTCCTGCCTCCGCTCTCCCCTCCTGCCTCCGCTCTCCCCTCCTACCTCCGCTCTCCCCTCCTGCCTCCGCTCTCCCCTGCCCTCCGGCTCGCTCTCCTCCTGCCCTCCGGCCTCCGCTCTCCTCTGCCCTCCGGCCTCCGCTCTCCTCTGCCTCCGGCCTCCGCTCTCCTCTGCCTCCGCTCTCCCCTGCCCTCGCTCTCCCTGCCCTCGCTCTCCCCTGCCCTCGCCTCTCCCTGCCCTCGATCTCCCCTACCCTCTCTCTCCCCTGCCCCGCTCTCCCCTGCCCCCACTCTCCCCTGCCCCCGCTCTCACCTGCCCCGCTCTCCCCTGCCTCCGCTCTCCCCTGCCTCCGCTCTCCTCTGCCCTCCAGCCTCCGCTCTCCCCTGCCCTCGCTCTCCCCTGCCCTCGCCCTCCCCTGCCCTCGCCTTCCCCTGCCCTCGCTCTCCCCTGCCCTCGCTCTCCCTGCCCCCGCTCTCCCCTGCCCTCGCTCTCCCCTGCCCTCGCTCTCCCCTGCCCTCGCTCTCCCCCTGCCCCCGCTCTCCCCTGCCCTCGCTCTCCCCCTGCCCCGCTCTTCCCTGCCCCCGCTCTTTCCTGCCTCCACTCTCCCCCTGCCTCCGCTCTCCCCTGCCTCCGCTCTCCCCTGCCCTCCTGCCTCTGCTCTCCCCTGCCTCCGCTCTTCTCTGCCTCCGCTCTCCTCCAGCCTCCCGCTCTTCTCCAGCCTCCGCTCTCCTTCAGCCTCCGCTCTCCTCCAGCCTCCGCTCTCCTCTGCCTCCGCTCTTCTCCAGCCTCCGCTCTCCCCTGCCCCGCTCTCCCCTGCCCTCGCTCTCCCCTGCCCTTGCTCTCCCCTGCCTCGCTCCTCCCTGCCCTCGCTTCTCCCCTGCCTCCGCTCTCCCCTGCCTCCGCTCTCCCCTGCCCTCCAGCCTCCGCTCTCCTCTGCCCCCGCTCTCCCCTGCCCTCGCTCTCCCCTGCCCTCGCTCTCCCCCTGCCCTCGCTCTCTCCCTGCCCCGCTCTCCCCTGCCCCGCTCTCCCCTGCCCCGCCTCTCCCCTGCCTCTGCTCTCCCCTGCCTCCGCTCTCCCCTGCCTCTGCTCTCCCCTGCCTCTGCTCTCCCCTGCCTCCGCGCTCCCCTGCCTCCGCTCTCCACTGCCCTCCTGCCTCCGCTCTCCCCTGCCTCCGCTCTTCTCTCAGCCTCCGCTCTTCTCCTGCCTCCGCTCTCCTCTGCCTCCGCTCTTCTCCTGCCTCCACTTCCTCTGCTCCTCCGCTCTCCTCTGCCTCCGCTCTCCCTGCCTCGCTCTCCCCTGCCCTCGCTCTCCCCTGCCCTCGCTCTTCCCTGCCCTCGCTCTCCCTGCCCTCGCTCTCCCCTGCCCTCGCTCTCCCCTGCCTCCGCCTCGTCTCCCCTGCCCTCCAGCCCTCGCTCTACCCTGCCCTCGCTCTCCCTGCCCTCGCTCTCCCCTGCCCTCGCTTTCCCCTGCCCCCGCTCTCCCCTGCCCCCGCTCTCCCCTGCCCCCGCTCTCCCCTGCCTCCCCTCTCCCCTGCCTCCGCTCTCCCCTGCCTCCGCTCTCCCCTGCCTCCGCTCTTCTCCAGCCTCCGCTCTTCTCCTGCCTCCGCTCTCCTCCTCCTCCGCTCTTCTCCTGCCTCCGCTCTCCTCTGCCTCCGCTCTCCTCTGCCTCCGCTCTTCTCCAGCCTCCGCTCTCCTCTGCCTCTGCTCTTCTCCAGCCTCCGCTCTCCTCTGCCTCCTCTGCCCTACAGCCTCCGCTCTCCTCTGCCCTCCAGCCTCCGCTCTCCTCTGCCCTCCAGCCTCCGCTCTCCTCTGCCCTCCAGCCTTCGCTCTCCTCTGCCCTCCAGCCTCTGCTCTCCCCTGCCTCCGCTCTCCCCTGCCCTCACTCTCCCCTGCCCTCGCTCTCCCCTGCCTCCGCTCTCCCCTGTCTCCGCTCTCCCCTGCCCTCGCTCTCCCCTGCCCTCGCTCTCCCCTGCCCTCACTCTCCCCTGCCTCCGCTCTCCCCTGCCTCCGCTCTCCCCTGCCCTCCAGCCTCCGCTCTCCCCTGCCCTCGCTCTCCCCTGCCCTCGCTCTCCCCTGCCCTCACTCTCCCCTGCCCTCGCTCTCCCCTGCCTCCGCTCTCCCCTGTCTCCGCTCTCCCCTGCCCTCGCTCTCCCTGCCCTCGCTCTCCCCTGCCTCCGCTCTCCCCTGCCTCCGCTCTCCCCTGCCTCCGCTCTCCCCTGCCTCCGCTCTCCACTGCCCTCCTGCCTCCGCTCTCCCCTGCCTCCGCTCTCCCCTGCCTGCCTCCGTCTTCTCCAGCCTCCGCTCTCCTCTGCCTCCGCTCTCCTCTACCTCCGCTCTTCTCCAGCCTCCGCTCTCCTCTGCCTCCGCTCTTCTCCAGCCTCCGCTCTCCTCTGCCTCCGCTCTCCTCTGCCTCCGCTCTTCTCCAGCCTCCGCTCTCCTCTGCCTCCGCTCTTCTCCAGCCTCCGCTCTCCTCTGCCTCCGCTCTTCTCCAGCCTCCGATCTCCTCTGCCTCCGCTCTTCTCCAGCCTCCGCTCTCCTCTGCCTCCGCTCTTCTCCAGCCTCCGCTCTCCTCTGCCCTCCAGCCTCCGCTCTCCTCTGCCCTCCAGCCTCCGCTCTCCCCTGCCTCCGCTCTCCCCTGCCTCCGCTCTCCCCTGCCTCCGCTCTCCTCTGACACCTCCCTCCTCTAACCCCTCCAGTTTCTGCCTCCTCCGTCCTCTGCCTCCTCCCTCCTCTGCCCCCTCCAGCCTGTGCTGCACTCACTGCTGACCACTGAGCCACCGCACTCACTGCTGACCACTGAGCCACCGCACTCACTGCTGACCACTGAGCCACCGCACTCACTGCTAACCACTGAGCCACCGCACTCACTGCTGACCACTGAGCCACCGCTCTCACTGCTGACCACTGAGCCACCGCACTCACTGCTGACCACTGAGCCACCGCACTCACTGATAACCACTGAGCCACCGCACTCACTGCTGACCACTGAGCCACCGCACTCACTGCTGACCACTGAGCCACCGCTCTCACTGCTAACCACTGAGCTACCGCACTCACTGCTAACCCCTGAGCCACCGCACTCACTGCTGACCACTGAGCCACCGCTCTCACTGCTGACCACTGAGCCACCGCACTCACTGCTGACCACTGAGCCACCGCACTCACTGCTAACCACTGACCCACCGCACTCACTGCTAACCACTGAGCCACCCCACTCACTGCTGACCACTGAGCCACCCCACTCACTGCTGACCACTGAGCCACCGCACTCACTGCTAACCACTGAGCCACCGTATACTCACAATTAATTTCACAGCACTCCCCTATTACTAAATAAACTATATATAGATTCTAGACTACCCGATTCTTTAGAATCGGGCCACCATCTAGTACAAATTATAATTACAATGATGAACCAAATATTAACAGTCAAAAATGCATTGATTAAGAAATCTTAATTCCCTGCATTTAATACATAGTGTCACTCGGCAACATGAATCTTATCATATGGTAACATATGTTTGTACACAATCAATCAACCGTAATGAATGATGTGGGAATGGAGGGAGTTCAACTCGATATTATATTGCAGTGCCCAAATTAAATAATTAGGGAGAAAAGGTAAGGGGATAAAGTGCTAGGTGCCTATAGGAATTACTAATAGCAGCCAACATAAATTATCTCCTCCTCTCCCTTAATTCAGCACAACAAGAGTTAAATATAAGAATAGCAATGCTATCACAAAAAACCTTTTCACCATGCAGTCTTTGTATTAACAAGGGGAAAAGAGGATAAAAAGTTCAGTGCCTTAGGCAACTTAATTGCAACCAACCAAGTTTTTACACCCCCTTAGGGTGCATCCTCACGATCAGGAGACGCAGCGTCTTTGCGCTGCGTCCAAAATGCTGCGTCATACAGTACTAGCATAGTGGATGGGATTTCAAGAAATCCCATCCTCACTATGCATAACCCGCCCGCAGCGTGTTTGGAGCTGCGGTGCGGGTTGCTTGGAGTTCGCTCCTCCGCAGCATGTTTATTTTATGCTGCGGAGTCGGAAGCGGCTGCCACAGAGAGACTGCATGGAGAAGCCGCCCTGCACCCGCCGCACATGGTGAGTTAGGGGCAGCTGCGGTCTCTCTGCGGCCACCCGCGGCTTCCCTCCGATCCGGAGGAGCTGCGTCCAACACGCAGCTCCTCCGGACCGTGAGGACATACCCTTAGAATTGCATAGATAGTTGATTGTGAATTGTGAAGCTGAAAAGTTAGACTCTCACTTCCTCAAGCTGTCAAATGGTCCACCGTGAATAGGGGGCTCCTACATGTTTCGTGCCGCTCAGGCACTTGATCAGGGTGTGTGGCTAGTGTCAGAAACGCATGCTTTTATATGGTGAGCTCACCCAGCTGATGGCTTTTGCGCAAGGAAGCTCAAACACCTCCCCACCGGTGAGGGAAACATCTTCTATGCATAATTGCATGGCTGGGGGGACGTGTTTGTAGAGCGCACCACACCTCAAGCTTCCTGCGCGTCTCGCTCCTGCGCAGTATCCCAAACGCCATCTTTCAAAGGGGCAAAGATGAGGGCAACATCGCTCTAAAACATGGAATACTATAGTAACTTTGAAATGAAATATATGCACCATATAATAGTGAGAGAAGAATATCAAACAGAGAGTACAACATTTTACATTATTTATATACAGCACCCTGCCTATTACAGAATATCAACCAAAAACATTTATATAGGTGCTGGATTATCATTTCTAATTACACTCCAGGTTTTCTTTATGTGTGTATATAATTATAAATTCCAAACATATGCAGCAATAAGTCAATAGAATATAGTTTCTGTGAATCTAAAAAGTGAAAGACACAAAATTAAAAAAACAGGAAAACCATGAAGCCACAATAAAGGACCTATAATAATTAACTCATAAAAAACCATCCCCATATAATGGAGATGTTTAATCTCCCATAAACACTGCAAAACAAAAAGGCTCAATGTTGCACAGCAACAAAAACATATATACATATATTCATGAGGGTCATTTCATAAATCTCAATAGCAGATAAATGGGGGCGTGAACAAAGAGAATTTTTTAATGGGATATAACTAAAGCGGCATCATATGGGATGTAGATATATTATAAAAATGGCACAAAACTCAGCCTCTCATTTAATCCAACTGAAGCAAGAGTATTTAGTCTAAAAATCCACTTGCTTTCGAAGCGGGAATGATCATGCATTAGATTACCACCTCGTATTCCCAATTTCACGACATCTATCCCTCTCACGCTCAAACTTCCAGGGTCTCCATTATGGTGTATCCTGAAATGTCAGGGAAGCGTCTTCAGGGTATTGATGTCCTCAACTTTTACAGATGTTATGATGTCCAATACCCTTGTTCTTTCTCGCAATTCACGCGGAGTTAATCCGATATATATACGGTTGCATCCGCAAGTTGCAGAATAAATAACGCCTCGAGTACTACATGAAATATAATGCCGTATATTACCGTATATGTTTTATTCCCATCAGCTGAGGAGAAAGTTGTCGCTCTGATTATATTGCTACAGGCAACACAAGACCCGCATGGGTAACATCCTAGTATTGTCTTTTTATGACAAAATAATGGGACAGTGTTGCGAACATAATGGCTATGAACCAAAGTGTCCTTGAGGCTCTTTCCTCGTCTCGCAGTTAGGAGAGGTTTTTCTGGGAGAATTTCTTTCA